>MNCL01000309.1:0-78680 GCA_001932985.1 Proctacanthus coquilletti
TATGATCATTCATTCTCACCAAGTGTGACTTAAGTTCTGCTTCGTCATTCCTAAAAACTAAGTCTGAATGAAAGTGAGGTCGTCATCCTAGCTTCAGAATAAAATAGGTAAACAAGTGCAAGTAGTCGGACTGGATATGACTTACATTATTACTTAAGTAATGCTAAAATTAATTATATAACACGTAAAATAATCCCATGTTTAATATGTATTGAAATTCAGGCTCATTGCATAAATATTTTTAGATGTAGTAGTTAAAAGGTCTTCATATGGTTATAACGCAAAATGTTATAATATGTTATTTAAAGTGGTAGGAAATTCACAAATACACTAGCTATAACTATTGAAAAATCTACAATGTACTTGTAATTGGGACTAGATTCTTCTAATTTGGTATGATTTGAATTCATTCACTCAAACAGACTTGGTTGGAACTTTAAATTAGTTCTTCCAAAAGAACTTTTACAAAATCATATGATAGATTTATTTAAGCGTGTGATAACTTCGAATTTCCATTATGAAATTCCCAGAAATTTCACCAGTAAAAACTTCTAAGATAGCTCTCATCAGAAGACGTTTTCGCGCGAAAAATATGACGCAGATATGGAGTGGCCTATTTCAAATTATCATCTATTGGATTGAAGTGGTCACATTCCACAGCCTTCTTCTCATTCTGCAATGGGTTTTCTAAAATAAAAAGTGCACTAAAAGATCAGCCTTTATGATCTAAAGTAACTAGAGATGCTAAATTTAATAAATATATTGAGTCTTCTTAATAAAATATTCTTTAAACACGAAACTAACTTAGATTTTGTAATAAAAGATTTTATGTTTTCAAATTAAATGAACGGCACTCAATTTGTTGTATCTTATTTTTCGATGAAGTTCTGGAAGTGGATGTTATATGAATAAAATAAAAATATTTTTCAGGAATACATTAAATTTTGTTAGCGCTCAGAATATCCACGGGGCACTGATCGCAAGTCAAAAATGAATTATCACAAGAAAGAGAAATATAAAACAGAATAGGAAACACATGGCCTTTTTTATAATACAAAGACCGATTGTAAATAAATGAGAAGTTTTCACTAAAACCATTAAATGTCCTTGGTGTTAAAAATACAATTAGAAACAAAACTAAGCCAATGTGCTATAAATAATAGGAGCGTTACACGATCTTTGAATTTCATTTGATCTGGGATTTTTGCACACTTTTAGACATTCTTTTCTATCTCGAAGATAAAACCTGAAAACAATTTTTTAACGTAAAATTATAACAAAAATTATGCTTGAAGATTAAATGATAAAATTTATGAATGTGAACAAGTTTTTCGTATTGAAGGATCAATTCTTATTATAGTTACATTTACGATGAGCGGTTTTCACTTCAGGAAATTAAAGAGGTCTGGAAAATACAATAAAATATTAGCCGATGTAAATGGAATTATCTGTTGAAAAATTAAGGAGGTGCTCTAATACAGGTAAAATCTTACAGATGAGTCCATTCCGCCGGCAGATCCTCTAGCACCCATGTCCTCTGAAGACTCGGAGATTTGTGACGACGGTGTGTTGCTGCAGCCCGCCAACACCAAAAGCGCAGTCGATGATTTAAGCTTGCGGGGGATGTATTACCCAAGACTTGTTACCGCGAGACGCTTTTACCACTCGCCTAAAAATAAAATTAACACATTTTTCACCTTTCCTTAATTTTCTTCATCTTTTCTCCATTTGGCCTCTCGAACATAAACAACAGCGATCTCAGCCGTCGTTGCCACTGCCGTATTGCCTTGCCGCAGTCGGCGGCGTCTTCGCTGTTCCTAGATCTTTTTTTCGAAAAGAATTCTTAAGAGTCCGAGTTTTCTTCAGAGATTTCCGAACCAATGTTTTATGCTTGCTAACTATCATTTCTTGTTCGGGTTCGGAGGCACAAAAGGCACCACCAGAAGATAGACCAACAGAAGCGTCCGAGGAGATATTTTTCGATGAATTTTTCTAAAAATATACAAAACATCTCTAAGCATGCTCATTCCGATATGACGAGATATTAGATATTTATAGCCCGCTGAGTACGGACTCGAGGAATTGCCTTTGGCTTCATTTTTGGCGACTATATCACGTTCATCCCAGGATACTCCGGTGCCGGTCCCAACACAGAGCGGATAAAAGGTGTAAATAAATATTTACGATATATTCTAAACTCTTGGCATGGCGGCTGAACCCGATACGAAAACGTAATTTAGCAATAATTATTCATGCAGCTGACTTGTCATAGCTGCGGAGACGCTATGCTTATTACAGATAATTATAGAATATTAATAATGTTGTTAAAACTCGCGTATTTGGCCAAAACCGCCCCTGCGCAAGGAGAAAGTACTCAGGCGCTCGAAAAGCGAAAATATAAAATCGGCACATCGCCCACGGTTAATCGACACTGTTGTGAAAAAATGGCAACATATCGTACATTATATTTTCCACCGTACAAACGCTGGCAGGGCTCCAAATAAAATCGGTTTCATGTTCACAATCAAATATGCAGACATCGGCTCGGATCCTCAAGTCAACGATCAGATCTGCAAGTGTGCCTTGAGAAACGAAGTATTTTTCACTTCTCAACGGCCCGCGAAATTTTAGAAATATAATAAATTTCCAAAAAAGGCGATCTTACAGCGCAACAGCTTTCAACACACTACAATAATAAAATCCTTGAACAAATCAGATCTTTAACAATGCCTAGTGTCTAATAGTAACTTGTTGCTGCAAATTAAAATTATATATTAGAGAGAACTGGTTTCAAGAATTTCTTGGATGTTATTTAATTCTTATGTAACCAATGTCATTTCTTCACGAAATGAGCCGTAAGGCTTTACGATATTCTTATTCACAAATTTCTTCGTATGGTTTATTTAATGCTACGCAGGTAAACAGAGAGTAATGAAATATAAATTCTCGTCTCCCAATATAAAGCAAGGATTAGCATCTTGTCGTGGCCTTGTTATTTATAATTATTTACAAGGGTTCAAAACAATTTGAAATTAATCATTAAGTAATGAGGTTCGGTCCTAGGTCTTATTAAATCGTACTATATTAAATTTAATGATTAAGATACGTTTAAATAGTTTACTACTAGATACATACTAGAAACATTTTCTTCAGTACTTAATTTTATTATTCCATTCCAGCCTATATTTTAATATTGTTCGTTTAACTTTATTTTTTATTATTATTAAGTGGAAATACTAAATATAAAATAAAAAATGTATTGAGGTTAATTTGGCAGAATTTTGATAAAAATCGTTTTTTGTCTTTTGATTTTTCACTTCCTAGATAAAGAATTAAATAAAATGCACTTAAAAAGATATTTTAAAATTATGAAAATGATTAGTTCAATTAGCAGCATGGGATACATATCTTAAAAATTATTTTGTATTTCTGCGCGAGAAGTGAACCTTTCATTAGAATATTTTCGAGTTCTCTAGTTATCAAGGTATTTAAGACTACAAAAATCTTTAAAAAAAATAATATTTAAGGTAACAATTCCAGAACATAGCTAAGCATTTTTGCAAATTTTATGCATTTTTTCAGCCCATCTGAATCATCTTATTTATTGTTATTAGATGTGTAAAACTCTATCATAACCAAATGCCCAAACCTACAAATTCTAATTCATATTTACTTTGAAATAAGAATATTCTAAAAATTATTCTTGTTTCAATCGTTTATATCGCTGACTTTTCTTATTTTAAATCGAAAATAATTCCACAATACAATTGCAAATGTAGGTAATAATAAAACGAAAATTATAATTATCCTGTAGGCACTCAATTGAAAATGCACATATAAACATATTCATATAAAAATATAACAACCTTTCATATCATGATACGAAAAACAAAAATTATCATTTATCACAACTTAATGACTCATTGGCCAAAGTTGTTTTATTTATAAAAAAATCGGTCAAGCACAAATTCAAACATACTATAGCAAATGTGGAGAGACTCTTTTACTCATTTCAAATCACAAATTTTATTAAACACTATCTTTAAATTGCTTGGCTGGAGCAAACTGATGCATCCTACAATGTCCTACGGAAATGGATTTAGAATGAAAGACGTGTTTGTGAGCAACAGCACCATAGCATTTAATATTGTTATTGCTCATTTAAGGAGCTTACATAAGCTCTTAAATCAACACTACCATTTTCAATAATTTCGTTCCGGCGTTTTACGACGTCCTGATGCTTTCTCTAAATCCCTTTTATTTATAACACGAATTGTAAATGATATTTCCCTTTCAGTAAAGGAAAACGATAATTTTATCTATAAAACAAATAAATAATAAAAAGTAAATAATGTAGTAAGTAGCAGTAGTAAGTAAATAATACTTTTCTTTTAGTAAAGTAAACGATAAACCAAGTAGCTACTAGTAATAAGTTTTTCTAATAATCTTTTTTACGTGCCTATAAAGCCTGATTGAAAGCTGTTGGCTTTATTCAAATTAATCAAATTATACAATAAAAAAATCATTCGCGTCGATAAACTCGATAAAAACTCGCAAAATGCCGTTTTGTTACATAATTATCATCCATCAATCATTAATCATATTTCGGAAGAAAAAACGTGTATATGTAGGTTGATAAGTAATATGGAAATTATTAGTGAAATGAAACAGAAAATTTAAACAAATTGTTCCATGAAATTAATGCGCGATAGAAGGAAAAAATAAAAGTTATATTTCCTTTCTAAAGCTGTAGAGAAATTTGCTCAGAAAACATATGCAGATATTTAGAATTAATTAAAATGTTCTGCTTTATGCAATTTGCCAGAATTTTTGCTTATTCCTTTATTTGCTTTTTGCATAAGCAGGAGGAATTATTAGATTTTGCAAACTGCACAAATGAAATCCACTTTTAGTCAAACATCTTAAATTAGATATATAAAATGAATATGAATGAAAGTTGGGGTAAATTTTACAAATTAGGATTAATTCAATTTTATCAGCCGTATTTTAGAATAAGATAATTTTGAATGAAAAAAACATAACTTGTTTAGCAGAATCATTAAAAAATAAAAATATACTAGAATACAACTTTCGATCGCCGCGCTAGTAGCAATCAAGTTTTAAAATTGATCATTTAATTAGTATATATTGAGAATTAATTATTCTGCAAAATTTTAAAAATTTCTAGTTCGAATTTCTGAATTCAAAAAATGCAGATAAAAAATTACAATAATTTCCTTTGAAATATTCAAAATCCACTATTTCTTTTGCTTTTTGAAATCTATAATCTATTTTTTTTTTTTTTTTTGTAACACCAAAAGGGCCATGTAACATTTGGAGAGCATAAAACGTTTCATTTTTCCTAGTTTAACAGAACAATTTGTTATAAAAACGATGAAATGATGAAATCCCATAATTTTAATCGCGATCCAATCAACTCCAAAATCAATTGAGTGATCAATGTGCACGTCCATATAAAGTGCATCTCTTGCGAGGGACCTCCATCTGTAGTGCCGTCAGCAGAAACAATCCTACACAACCACAGTGAAACGAAAATCCAAAAATACACTTCAATCAGCGCATAATTTCCTCTCAAGAATTCTCATAACCAAAATAAGAAAACGTTTCAAAATACAGATGTCGAAAACCGCCGAAAAATGTGAAAATGCCGACTCGTCTGAGCCCGCAAAACCCTATTTCCAATTTCGGCCGAAATTCCGGCTATAGATAAACTTTCATTCATCGCGGCGCAACGTTCATATATGGCCGCGTATCGACTGAAATTTGCATATGAAAATTCCTCTACCACCCGATCCATGTATGGATGCCCGAAAAATTTTCCCCGCTGCTGGTGCCTCTGTACCACCATCCCGTCAAATTTTCCTGCGCGTCTGTGTGAGTACTTTTCTATTTCCGTCGTTTTCACATTTTACACAAAGCGTCGGTACGCCTTCGTAGATCGCCCGAAGTCGAATGGTATAAATATTAGAACAACAATATCCAGGAGTCACTCGCAGTTCTACAGCGAAAGTGTTGCTTTAGTCTTTAGATTCTTCTTAAACGGTTAGTTCTGTACAATTCTTACATTTTTCTTCATTCTATATCACTTTAATTTAAAAAAGCGCGATTAAGTATACGCCTGAGTGACTATCTCTACCTGCAATCGAGGAACAAGAAACAGTTGAAGACAAACGTGATCATTACCTGGATAATCGAATCATCAAATTGGATTATCAGTGGGAATTATTTGACAAAATCACTGAGTGGACTAATCCGTGAAGGATCGATCGATGATCAACACTTGGATACATCTTTGGATTTAACGTTAAAGCCGTTAAAATTTATATTGTGATAATATTTCAATATATGATCATCAAAAATCAATTAGCAAGATCAAACATCCAAAGACGTTCCAAACTTGAACATAAGGATCGATTTGATACAAGCACGTTTTTCTTCAGCAATTTCTTGTTGGATAAATCGGCACAGGAATGGAAGATGGCAAAACTGTGAACAACAGCAGAAATTCAATATTCTCAATCCCGGCGTAAGCAATATTTTTGTGGATTTTATTTATCGTTTGATAAGTAAAATCTGTGGAGACGCGCGAAGGCAGCAATTTTTAGAATTCTAGCCGAAAATTTACCATATTGCTAATACAGACTGCCAACTTCCACGTCACTCTTTTCGCGAATCTCTATCCGTTTTATTGCGTAACGTTTAACCAACGTGTGAGGTAACTATCGGCGACATTTCTAACGTACTTTTGTTTTTCTAATCCCCGACAGAATAACACAAATCCCCAAAAATGTGTGACGACGAGGTTGCTGCATTGGTTGTTGACAACGGCTCCGGTATGTGCAAGGCCGGTTTCGCCGGTGACGATGCACCACGTGCCGTTTTCCCATCAATTGTTGGTCGCCCAAGGCATCAGGGTGTCATGGTTGGTATGGGACAGAAGGACTCATACGTAGGTGATGAGGCCCAGAGCAAGAGAGGTATCTTGACTCTGAAATATCCAATTGAGCACGGTATTATCACCAACTGGGATGATATGGAAAAGATCTGGCATCACACTTTCTACAACGAATTGCGTGTCGCCCCAGAGGAACACCCAGTTCTCTTGACTGAGGCCCCATTGAATCCAAAGGCTAACAGAGAGAAGATGACCCAAATCATGTTTGAGACCTTTAACGCACCAGCTATGTATGTTGCCATCCAAGCTGTGCTTTCCCTGTACGCTTCCGGTCGTACCACCGGTATTGTCTTGGACTCTGGAGATGGTGTATCTCACACTGTCCCAATCTATGAAGGTTATGCCCTCCCACACGCCATCCTCCGCCTGGACTTGGCTGGCCGTGACTTGACTGACTACCTCATGAAGATCTTGACTGAACGTGGTTACTCATTCACAACCACCGCTGAACGAGAAATCGTCCGTGACATCAAGGAAAAACTTTGCTATGTCGCTTTGGACTTCGAGCAAGAAATGGCCACCGCTGCTGCATCCACCTCCCTTGAGAAGTCATATGAACTTCCTGATGGTCAAGTTATCACCATTGGTAACGAACGTTTCCGCTGCCCAGAATCTCTCTTCCAACCCTCATTCTTGGGTATGGAATCTTGCGGTATCCATGAAACTGTCTACAACTCCATCATGAAGTGCGATGTCGATATCAGGAAGGACTTGTATGCTAACATTGTCATGTCTGGCGGTACCACCATGTACCCAGGTATTGCTGACCGTATGCAGAAGGAAATCACTGCTTTGGCTCCATCAACCATTAAGATCAAGATCATTGCCCCACCAGAACGTAAATACTCCGTCTGGATCGGTGGTTCTATCTTGGCTTCCTTGTCCACCTTCCAACAGATGTGGATCTCAAAACAAGAATACGACGAATCCGGCCCTGGAATCGTCCACCGCAAGTGCTTCTAAGCATTTTAATTTTAATATTTTAATATTAAACAAATTTAATAATAATGCCGTAAATGCTAGACACGAACACCTAAGATACATAAAGATTATTTTGGAAATTGTTATGATCACCTTTACACATTGTATATAAAAAATATAAAACGTTAAGAACAACAAGACTGTCATTTCCAAGACGCATAGTAGCAACTCTAACACCTGTGTGCTGGTCATCTCTCATGTGTACTGAAAAGAAATAGGAAGTAAACGAAGAAGAATATCCGAAGAATGTTGTTTTTGGTCACCCCCTGCCACCTGCGACCGCGATACAGAACTGCGACGCAACAATACACACATTCGCGAGAATCACGTTTTTAAGCTTTTCTAAACTCTTTTGTTATATATTTGATTTCTCAAACTATCAATAAATTTTCATGAAAACACGACTCCTATATTTTTTCTATTTTCTGATATTGCCCCAATTTTCTCATATACCCCCCGCAAGGGGTGCTGCTCAAGCAGCAACATACCTGTCACGCGAACTCCCAATCAAAGCGAGCCCCACGATTGATTGCAGATGGCACCGTGCCATGATAGAGGTGCTCCGCGCTTCCGCAAGCCCCATTGCATAACATCCACGGTCCAGAGATCCCCCGTTGACGTGTCCGAAAATTTGTCTTCCATCTCCATTCACTAAGTAAATTTTAGAAAAATTTCTTAATTTTCCGACCGGGTGGTCAGAAATAGAATTTCGATTCAGCTTAAATTTCTGATTTGCTGTTTGAGGCTTCGCTTCGGTGGGGTGTGGGCATGTTCTAATTTTAGGATCATTCGTGGAGGCGACGTTCGAGTCCAAGTAAGGAGGAAGAAGCGTACGCAGAACAGCTTTTCTAGACATAATCCATAGATTGCCGCACTTTATACAAAACAAAATAAGAAGAGAAAAAAATGAGTCGAGGTATGCGCGCGCTGCGCATTTCTTAAAATAGTCGAGCATGTGTGTTTTGCTTTTGCCCGCTGGGAAGCAGGTCCTTATTCTCCAACAGAAACGAAAAAAGTGATTATAAAATGGTTTTTATTTAAATACTTTACGAATATAATAGGTAATACAATATATATATAAACGTTTTTCTTAAAAATGTTCCCGAAGTATAACAGAAGTAAAAATACTGAAGAGTCCTTACATACTTTATATATTCGCGGGTTCTCGTTTTAAATAAGGTTTATGGATGGCACTGGTTCGACGTGCGTCCTTTTTATTTAAGTTGAAGAGCAATTATTTTTTTATCTTACTTTACTGATATAAAAAACATGGACGTCCCACATAAAATGCATTTTCTTGTACAAAACCGGAGTCAAAATAAATTTCCGATTTGTTAGCTCGTGAATGAGATCACATATTCTCGAGTGCCGCAAATGATTTTAGGACTAGTTGCAAATCTGCTAATATCCATTTAATACAAAACCAAATTTTCTCTAACGAAATTGAATACCTACCTACTATGAGCCTACTTTATAATAAAAGATACAGAACGGCTTCGCTTAGAATAATTATTTTATTTCTAAATAGAATTTAAGGCATTCAGCTATTTAACCAAAAAATTGCAATTTATAACAAAATATAGTAAAATCATTTCGAAAATCAATACAAATTTTTTTTAAAGTCGCATACTTGCTTCAAAGGAGTTTCTAAGTCCCAGAACTAAAACACTTTCCATTTTATTTTTATTCGCTTGAGCACGTTTGAAATAAAATAAAATTCTAGAGTAAGAAACCACTCAACTTTTGTTATTCAGACTTTAAGGATGATATGAGTGTGAGTAGGGAAGGTTTCTAAGACTATAAACTTCAATAAATAGGCATAGAAAAATCAGCCCAAAAATATTAATCTAGAAGACTGTTAAATAAAACAAGGAAATCATGAACAAATAAATAGGCTTTCATCATGGTATTATATCTTAAGAAAGTTAAAATCAACTATAACCTCCACGATATCACTGTTTACCTAAACACCACTAATAAAGTATAAAGTTCTGTTATAATTTTCAGCATTATAGTATTTTCCCTTAGGGAATATGAGGGTAAAACATGTTACATGTCTACTTGTCTCACACAAAAAGATTCAATCAAACTGTTTTTCTAGTTTTATTAATTTAATGAATATGCGAAAATTCCGGACACGTAACATTTTACCTGCGACAATAATCAAATTAATAAAAAAAACTCACTTGGTAACTGTCGAATTGTAGTAAAATTATTTCAAAACACCCATCACCATATTTGCTATATTTTCGGTCTTCATATTTCGCTATATTTTTATTATACGGATTAAAAGTATAAACCGCATTCCTTTTTAATTACTTAAATAAGAAAAAAGAAAATTTGTGGAAATTGCAACTAGTCCTAATTCGTTGAGCGGGAACTGTTTCTAAATTTAGAATAGTCGCACTTAGCCTCTTCGCGACTAAGTGCCATTGGATGGAACGTATTTTGCACTACCTTAATTTTCGCCTGATATGTTTGGCATGTGAGGAGGTATGTCAGCACTGAAAGAGTTCAGGCTGTTTGACCTCGACCTGCCGCCATTAGAACGCTTAGGAATTCACTTCAGTGCGCCCATCGGAATGTGAGAGTCCATACGAGAGATATGTACGTCCCCTAAGGCACCATAGAAGTCTTTATCGTTTGAAGTACATCCTCTTAATATTGCGATAGGATACTTAATTTAATATCTAATCGAAATGCGATAACAATAGAGCTAATGAGCTAACTAAATCTCGTAGTAAAAAGTATGCGAACGGAGTAGTAGAGGAATGGATTTTTCTTCGATCGGTAACAGCCTAAATAAATAAATATTGCATTTCTAAATTAAGTCGCTCTACAAGATGATCATACGCTCAAAGCTGAGTCGTAATGACCGATTTCCGGATGATTGTTGGCTCCTTGCCTTTTGGTGCTGCGACTACTTCAGATGAGACCAGCCATGGCGATACCAACTCAGTGGGTGTACTTATATGATTTACACAATTCTGGAATTGAACCAAATCCGTTGGTAAATCTCACAGAATCTTTGTAAACCTATTTTAATCTTTAACAAATAAGCAAAAATAAGCACCCTACCTTCTTCTCTTTTTTCTCGTTCGGTTCGCTAGATGTAGTTATTATTGTCGTCGAAGTAGATGTCGGCTTTTGTTCGGATATATTCAAAGTTAATTTATCACCTCCCTTTTTAAGCAAAAAATAAATAATTGTTTAAAGCGAAAATAAAGCCACTAGCAGAAATAAAACTACGAAACTAGCCAAAATCTGCGAATACCTACCACCGAAATGTACGTGGCGTTCAGCGAGTCGGGGCCGTCGGAACTGTTCGACACAGCTGCAGGTACAAACATCTGATTCGTCAATTTGGCGTTTGTAGCGCCCAACTCCTCTTCAACTCGAGCTAGAAAGGTAGCCAAAAATATTTAGTTAAATTCTACATTACAAAAAGAAAGTAGCGCTTACCCTTCAAAATATTGCATTTGATCTGTCCAGGAGGAAGAGGGGTGCTCCCAACGTTGGCCAACTTAATCTGGTTGTTAGGCTTTTCCGAAGTCGAGAGTCTTTTGAGAGTTTCAGTGTTATTTTCTAAGTCAGACGTTTTGTTGATGGTTACTCTAGCAAATGCGGGCATGGGAGATTTAGCGATTAATAAGCGAACAACAGGACCACGCAGGTCCCCAAACTTTAATATAACTACCTGATACTGTTAGCGTCATTAAGAGCCTCATGAGCTAGGACGGATGGGGATGGATCTTTAACAATGGATCTAAGTAATGAGTCTAGCTGGTTATCTTTCTCGGACAAGCCACTCTTTATGCTGCAAATATCAAACAAAAAATGAATGCATGATCACTACAATTGAGAGAGATTAATGCGACGATGTTGCAAAGGTGCCCACATGAGCTGGTGCTTGGCACGCGATGTATCAGTGGGCCTATAGGGCATATATCATTCGGCACTTGTTGCCAAATGAGATCTTTGGCCAAACATGACGGTCTTAATCGTTTATTAGTTGTTCGCTATAAATCTACAGTGCAAGCGAGCGATCTCAGTGAGATTTAGGCGTGAAACATAGAAATTAACAACAGAAGGGATTATAGAGCACTGACCTGAAAGCAGAGCTAATCGAAGCCTTTCCAAATGACCCATGGTGGGAATGTGGCTTCACAAACGGGTTCTCATCTACAGTTTTTACGGAGCTCATAGCTGGCTCAGGATCCAATCTAAAAAAAAAAAAAAGACTATTTAGAAAAAGAACAAAGATCTTTTGTGCATCGTTATACTTCACGGTAAGACCGGCTTTGCCAAACGACCCAATTTTGCTGTAGCCACTCTCCTCGTTGGAAGACGTAGATTTTGTGGATACCCGACTCAATGAATGAGTATGGGCTGTACCGTTAAGTATAGGAAGAGATATCTCAGGCTCAGGTGTTATTCTAATATTATTATGTATAATAGTCTGGGCCGAAGGCGTGAACGATTTGATAGAAGCGTTTTCAGTGGGTTCTTTCGTTTCGGTGGCAATCTCAGACTCATCGGAAGACATTGCTGGTTTAGAAGAGGCAGCTGCTGCTGCTTCAGCCTGTTCTTTCTCTTGCTTCTGACGCTCTCGTAAAAGATGTGATTGCCTACTGGCAAAACGCTGCGACGGACGTCTTTCGAATTGTACTGTCCTTCGCGCGCGACTCTGTTGTGTCTGAAACTCTGTTCTTCCTGAATATCGAAATCTTGAGCCCATTCTAAAGAAGTTCTGGCGAGCGGACGGCCCCTTTACTGGTGCACGTAATCTAAAAAACGTATGGTGTTCCACAGCACATTTCCACAAGTGCTTGCATGCCTTTTCGTTGTATAGTCTAAACACAAAAGTGTGCTCTTGTTCTCTTCCCTCGTCATCATCCTCTATTACCACTAAAGTTAACTTCTTCTTTTTGAAATCCAACTTACTTATTTTCGGCCAGAAGAAAAGACCTATTTTTTGCACTCCTTCGAAAACTAAAATCCCAGTTGGGGTCAATCCTAAGTGATATTCACAGCCATCCTTCCCCTGAAATTGTAAAGAATTAGTGTCCTAATATTTTAAACAATTGTAAAAATCTAACCAAAACTGTATGCATATCCACTCCGTACATATCGAGCCATTTAGCTTTGTTTAAGTAACTTGTCTCGGCCTGTGCTGGCGTAAGCCCTCGGCAATTTTTGTATTCCTCCAATATTGCAATTTCCATTTCTTCCGTTTGATTCGGAACGAAACGAAACTCCGATACTGTGGCCGCTGTATGCAATTTCTCATCATAACTTCCCAACTCCGCTAAAGAAAAACAATTTAAATGGAACAAAAGTAAATAAAGTTTACGAAAGACTCACATTGAAGAGCAAGGGCACAAAGCTCAACGGCTTTATCTTCGGGACACTCTAGCTTTCCCTCAAGGAGATCCTGCTTTAGCTGAAGGAAAAATAAGTACCTTGTAAGTTCTTCTCGAAGAGTATTGGGCTCAGATGAGTAAAATTTCACTTTCAGTCTAAAAGTGTACGGTGGACCAACTAGAAAAGCATTTTGTTCAAAGATCTAAATATGGACCTTTTTGGCTTAGTTCTTACTCTTAACTTGCTTCTTAATAGCCTTGGTGGGATCAAGCCAGTGTTTCACGTGATTGGCGTCCGTGAATTGTAGGCCAAAATAATCCTTTTCGGTCAAATCCAAGGCGTAGAAAACCTGTTCATAGAGGTAGCTGCCCATGGCTTTTTTCTGTAAAACATTTTGGCGTTATTGGATATTTACAGCTCGAGGTGAAGAGGATTTCTTTGGAAGCCAATAAAACTTAATTTGATAATCGTATTACTATAAAAGGGTATTTTTACTTTGTAGTTGGAAGATGCTGAAACAATTTTTTGCGTATCTATTCGTACTAGTATAAGAAAAAATTACTATATCGTATTTCGGTCGCGCTTTCACCATTATACGGTTGGGTGATCCAAACCCGGGGTATGTATCATATTGATACTACAAAGCGGCCAATTAACAAGAAAATTTAAAAGTATACAATAATTTAGTAAGTTCTTGTAGCTTAATAAGCTTAATAGAGAGACTAGTTGCTTTCATTAGAAATGCAGAAAAACTGCAAAACACGAAAGTATTTATTTAAAGAATTTTAAAAAGAAGTTGTTTTTTTCTTTTAAATATGTCTGTAAATGGTAATACTACAGTACCACCTCAATAATTAAAGTTCCAGTTAATTAAGTACGTTGATATAAATGGTTTTTAATTCTTAAAGCACGACTAGTATTTAAGGCTATTTTTTATGACCTTCATTCGAGAAAATTTGTAAGCAATTGATCTTAATTTTATATTTTATTTTATTATAAGTTTCACATTGTCATTCATACCACTACCTTTTTTAAATAATAAAATCTTCAATCCATCTAATATTTAAAATACTTGTTTAAAATCAAAAGTGGATATTTAAAAGTCTTTTCAAATTTTGCTGTAGCCAATAGATCCAACTTTTTAAATTTTTTTTTTTTTAATTAATAAAGCAATAAACAGCAATAGAAAGGTTCTTTAAATTTTGTATTTTTTCCAAATTTTCACTGTGTTTTCCGAAAGTTTTGCATTATAAATAAATAATAAAATATTGAACAATTTTAATTTTAGCCAGCTCATTTTTTTGAAAATTACAAAACAGAAATACTTACATATTGTTTTACTAGCTTTTAGGATCTTATTAAGTTGAATGAGACTGACTTCTTTTGTAATTACTTTAGAATAATGGTTTGCTTTATATCTTAAATATTTATTACGATATGTTTGCCTTTTTACGAAAATTTCGTATAATCAGGGCTCGTCACTATGCTTATCAAAAATGGGATAAGTAAAGAATGCTTGAGTTCAACTTGCATTTTGCACTTTATCTAGCATTTTAAAATCTGGAATTGCTTTTAAAAGACTAGTTCAAAATTTCCTTTTTCGAATAAGTAAATACTTATGTAGTTTTTAGATATCTTTATTACTTAAAATTCGAAAAGCAGCAAGCATGTTGTTTCAGGATCATGATTTTTACATTTATTTTTTCTTATCTAAGATATTCTATTGTAACATTTTCAAATAAAACAAAATTTGTATAATAGTAAAAGTCCTTGTATTTTTTAAGCATAAACAAAATGAAAGTATTTGGTAAAAAGAAAATAAATACGAGAAGTCTCCATCACTTAAATGCTGGGACCGACATGTGCTGCAGCAACTAGAAAGTGTTTTTTCCTCAACATCCATGACCTAATCCCAAAACGGATATCTTTTACAAAACAAGTTAACATTTTCATATTCCTGAGAAGACCCAAGAAGCCCAATTGGCGGCAAACTCTGCGACGAGGGAAACCACAAATGCAAATTGCCATCGAGCACATTCTGGGCCACCTTGAGATAAATTTTCTTCCTGCAAAATGCCAATGCTTCAACCGCGGTGCTTCTGGTTCTGGCGCAGCGCATAAGATCATAAGACGCAGGCAATGAGCGTATAGTTGCTATTACCGCCGCTCGAACGGTCGCCTGGTTGCTCAATAGCATCAAACTCTGTCGCTAATTGTAGGCTCACGAGCTCGACAAGACGAAGGCACAGAGGAGATCAGAGTAACGCCACCGATATCAGGGCCCCAGCAACCTTTTCACACTCTACCAAAGGTGTGATTGCACTTTGACGATTTTGTTATATAAAAAGATAAAATAAAAGAACAGAAAAGCCACACGCCCCTCACTCCTTTGCACGACAGCTACCGTATTGTTTGATAATTTTTACTTTCAAGTCGATTATTTGCAAAAATCTCGAAGAAAACACGACAGCCGAGATTAAGATGAGAGTTCGCGAATGTGGAATGAACGGTCTTCTAAGGTATCGGCCGGGGCCTTCATCTCCCTATGTTACCTGAATTTTACCTGTGCAGGTAAATATGTGAGATTACCTTTTACCGGAATCAACAGTCCCAAGCCTATTTGGCGGCTGTTTCTGATGAGATTCTAGACCTGACGGTGGCTACCGCTAATGAATTATTCAATCAGCGGACTTGGGTTTTGAAATGCAATATGAGTCAAACACGCCACAGTAAATTGCCTCGAGTGCAATTTTTGTGAGACCTGAGCCTAAACTTCCCTGTAACGGTATAAAAGTTACTCGACTGCCAGGTAATTCTTCGTCTGCCACAGAGGGGATGACACCTTCTGTAGAAACGCCACAGAAGCATACTGGTCTGCAGAAGACGATCTTTAAGGCCAAGACAGTACACGATATTCAAGGTGCCTAAATGAGGCCACATCACCTTCCGAACTGGTGGGTGTTGAGGTCAGGGCGACAGCTTGGCCAAATTCGTGCAATCTTACTTGTGTTTTTAAAGAAAAAAAGATCAATTCTTACGGAGAGCTCTATTGACAGGTCCGTGTTGTCCAGCAAAATAACGCGGCAGTCGATTTTATTTTTGTTTGCGGTGATCCTCTGGGACTTGATTTGGCTAGCCCCATCAGCGGTGTTATTTCGGACTTTCCTTCTACTCAAAAAACGCAACATTATGGGGCAGTGGATATCTTGTTCTTAAATTTAATCACTAAACAGCGGGCAACAACGATATATAACAAAAAATAAAATGCACAAAAACTCTGATAAGGCACTAGAGAAAATTCCGAGGCACTGTAAGCACTTTTAGAGGCCACCGAATCACCGGATTTCTTGGGTTTCTTGCATTCACTCGAAATGAAAATCACTTTCATTCATACTTATTTAACTTGTACACCGCATTTCTGAGTCAATTGCCATGAATAAATCCCATAAAACAGAAAATGTTTTGACACTGCTCTCGCTACCCCGTAATGTAATGGCGACAACTGGTATAAGGTATAAAATACTTTGTAGGGCTTGCGTTGAAAATAACGTCTATGGATAACGCAATCCACACGCTAGTAGTCGGTGGAAAACGTCATTCACAACTTGAATTTGATTTGAAAGAGTCGTTTTGCGCGCGAGGAACTGCTATCGATTTTGAGGATTTTTCCAGTGCTTATATTCGTGCAAAGAATTTATTTATTTTATATTTTTTAATAAAAGGGTGATATTCGAAATAGAATAACAGTATCCGGCGAATAGCCTAAAGAAATGGGAAAAGGTCCGAGCAAGCCAGAACAAAATTGTGCTTATTCCACCCCGAAAAAATTCAGAGAAGAACTTGTAATCGATGTTAGTCCAGAAAATGTTAATTCCTGCCCTGATCCACGGTCACCACATATTTGTAGAACTCCAATTGAGGTAGGTTCAAATTATATGTTTTTACGCAAAGCCACCTTTAATTTGCGCTTGTATTCTATAGAAGGTCTTAAGAAGAAAGGAAGATTGTTTTGAAATGGTTAAAATTACGTCTCCTCAACCTATGGAGAACCCGAGAGATTTATTGAAGAACAAACTGATCAAGGAGCTACACTTAAATATGCAAGATCCGCGATCGCCAAGCCTGTTTATTAACAGAACGCCGATTGTTTTTGAAGAGAACGACAATTCAACCAGTGGAGAGTATATTTCGATAACTGATGGAACAGGAGATACCAGTCTAAATCTGGATGATGAATTCGCCGATTTCTTTGTAAATAACGACTCTCCTCACGAACAGGTGACCCCAGTGCATAAGAATGATCCACGGTCCCCATCGATAGGCGTACAGAGAACCCCGATAATTTTGGAGGATGACTTACCGAATGAAACTGAGGCTATTGAAGGCGTCTTAGAGGCTTTAAAGATAAATTCAAAGTTGGAATGCAAGCAATTGGACCGCGTAAAGAATCCGAAAATGCACAGGGCGCTAGGCAAAAAAAAGGCAATTTATGAGGATAAGGAACAAATCTTCTCTACACCCCAGAGGGCCAAGGGGGATATGCCAAAGAGAACTCCTCTGAGTTGCGTCGCCAATAAATCCCATTTAAGATCTAGGTCTGTGGAAAACACAAACAAGTCCAAAAAGCCAAAACTTGCTCCTACAAGTTATGATGATAACTTGATCAAGCAGAATGGGCTCGATGTTGTGATCAACGCCGAAAATATACGGAGTGTTTTTTGAGAATTGTTAGATTCGGGGAATTCGGGTGTATTGACTGAATACTTTTTATTTCATATTTAAATAAAATTCAGTTTTTAAACTTGGGTATTTTTCCACTTCAACAAACTTCCTTTTCCAAATTATTGTATTGTGCTTTAAATTACTTTATAAAGGTAGGGCTGTAGAGGTTCCGTAGAGAGGAAATTCCAGGTACGGGAAAAGATAATTACCCTTATTAAAAATTTCAAGAAAAAGAACTTTGCAGAATTCCAAAAGTAATAAATGCAAATCATTTTCTCTGAGTCTTTATTGCTTAACAAATAAAAGGACTCTAAATAAATGTGTTCAATAAGGCGGACATAGAGGGCTACAACTCTAACGAATACGAGTAATACTAGTTGAACTTAACGTAAATGATAAAATATAGGAAATAAAATTGGTTAATTGCGCCGACGTCATTGGGCGACCTCCTCAGGCTTGTTCGTCGGTTATTTCGAGGAACTGAGTGCATACGTCGCGGTTGCACTCACCCTTGCTGTTAAAGATGAATTTATAGTAGTGCCCATCGGCGCATATCACTGCAAGAGATACACGACAGATTAGGATTACTAAGGCTTTTCAATTCAGCCAGGTAACTCACCGATCACAGAATTCGGGTCATTTCCAAATGCACAGATGCACTGTGGTCCTTGCGGAATGGAAAATTTGCAGAAGCTCCACTGACTCGAAAAGTATTTGGGTATAATCGGGAGCGACGACTCCTTTGGCTTTGGCTCCTCCAAATTGAAGACGTGAATGGTGCCATGATCTGAGGAAACAACCAACAGCGTAGACTGGTGGTTAAAGTTTATACAATAGATCGTAGCCTGAAACCAAACACAAGGATATTGGTATATTCTGGTAGGAAAAGTAAACGGAAAATTACCTGATTGCTACCCCTGCGGAGCTCGGTAATTTTCTTTCCGCTGTCCGTGTCAAAAACCCTAATCAAAGTTCCCTTCTCGCTAGCCGTTGCAAGTCTGGTTCCCTGTAGGTTTAAAGCGATGCAACTAATAGCCGCCTCGTGGGCAACAATTTCTAGAGGGGCGCGTTCCGTGTTCGCCAAGTCGACAATCTTCAATAAAACTTTAAATCACGTTCCATAAAAATTAAAGAAATTTACCTGAACATGTCCAGTTCTTCGTCCAGGGAATGCCAGCAGTGATTTATTGCTATGGGGGCATAGCACACAGAGACCCAATGGATTCGAATTCGTTTCAAAAACATGCAGTTGCTGGGGCTGCTGGGTGAATGTGTACACTTTGATGACGCCCTCCAGGACGACAACAATGCGATCCCTGCGAAGACGAACCGCCTTCACTTCCTGGCTAAAATTCAGAGAAATAGCCGCTGCTTTCTTCAGGTCATCCCAGACGATCACTTTGTTCGGCGGGTACAGCGGGCGGATGCCCCCGCCGACGAGAGCCAGGTAGTTGCAGCGGAACAGCATCTCGACATGGCCCAGGCCGCCCTCTGGGAAGTATTGGCGCTCCTTCTCCTTCAGCGGATCGCAGTTGTAGACGCGGAAGCCCGTATCTGTGGCGCACGCAAAACATCCTATGGTGCAGCTACCCCGGTTAATGGACTAAACAGTTATTACTGGACGCAACGGAACCTACCTTGATCTTGATTGAAGCCTGCATAGAGCAGCCCATTGCCGTAGGGGTTTGTGTCGACCAAGTTCATCTTGTCGATGTAAATAGAAATCACTTTGGGTAGCTGGATTGCGGGAACTACTTGGCCATTACCCGCAGCACAATTTCTTGCTTCCCTGATCGGGAGTGTCTCTATTTGTAACGGGTTATCACGACAATGAAAACCCAATGAATGATGGCCTCTAACCTGGAAACGTCAAAACAGCAAATGCCAAGGAAGCCATCGAAAAGGTCTGTTCGTTGTCCCCTTCATTAGTCCAACTTGGGACAATTGTCCGAAAAATTGCAAACAAATCCTTGAAATCTCAAGATTTACAAGTGCAACGAACGGTTTTGAAGAAATAGAAATGTCACTATCCTCACTTACCAAGAAATAAGTTTTCCAATACTGGTTGTAATTAAATTATTGCTAAAATGCTATTGCTAGGAAATTTTTGAACTATTAACTAGAAATTACTGCAAGTTAGATAGCAATAATGTTCCAATAATTATTTCAAGACTCGTATCAATTGCGCCAAAACAGCTGAAACCGAAGTGTGAATAATATAATAATAATATTATTCATACTTCGGCTGAAACGAAGCAGGCATCCAGAGATTTTTTTGAACTTGTTGACTATTGAATTACTATTTCTAGAACTAGACCACGAACAGACCCAACGTCAAACGAAACTGTCAACGCGGCTTTCCAGAGCAAGGTGACGTGTGTTTTCGGTTCGAACGTAAACCATTACAGAAAATGTTGGATATTCAGACTCATATGGTAAAATCACAGTCCTTAAAGGGATTAGAAAAGTATAAGTAACTAATTGACATCGATATAGGATTTTGAAGGCCAGTACAAGGCTGAGCGGCTGTCTAGGTTTATTATCACCCTTTTCGGGATCGTTGGACTGGTTTGGGGTGCAATCATCCAACAATTCTCCCAAACAGTCTATATTCTGGGAGCAGGCTTCCTTTTAGCAGCTCTTGTAAGTAGCCATGTCGTGCTAATCAGTAATAGTGTGATATTCTGAACCATTTTCAGCTTACCGTCCCACCATGGCCAATATACCGAAGGAAACCACTTAACTGGCAGAAAGCACGCCCTGACAGTGGGAGCGAGGAAAAGAAAAAGAAGAAATAGACATTCCATGATTTGTGTATTCAATTTGCATTATTAAATCGGTCTCTTGTAAGACTTCAACTCGTTGTGGTCGTAGTAAATGTGGATAAGATCGTACATATGGGAAAAGAAGAAAAGCAGGTTGTCGTATTGCCCATTGTAAGGAGATGTCGGTCCTTCGTCGGAATCATCCGAGTCGATAACCCTTGCGGTCTCGTAAAAGCCCTTGCAGATCTCTAGATTGTCCAGGCCTCTGTAGTTCTTGTTCAATCCCCAGGCGTTGATGTGCACTTCCAGCAAAAATTGATGAATCGCTTCTACTGTAGCTAAGTACCATCGTGGACTCCCTCTCTGGTGCCGCCAGAATTGAGATATTCTGTTCTGAAGAGCGATGGACTTCAGCGAGTTTATCCTTTCGTCTTTATATATACTTCTGCTCTGGTTCCAGGTGCTGTCTATGAATACCGCTCTATACACCGGCAGATTCTTAGCACTATAGTGTACCATTGTCCCTTTAGTTTCGTAACTCGTACTGTTCGTCTTCGTCTCTTGTAGCCTGCACTTAAGCAATGTACCCATGTGATGACCCTTGGGGTAGCCGAAGTTCTCGGGCTTCTCCAATTGTATATTATTGTTAAAAAGCTGATTAACAGTGGTGCTATTTACACTAGGGAATATCAGCACTACCCGCTCCTCGTCGGAATAGTTTGGGATGTCCGGGTAAGTAAAGATTCGCACGTCGTCTGGAGCAAGGATTGGCGCGTGTACGGCTGAACTTTTACCATCGATTTCACTTTTATGCTTTATTATGTCGACTTTCACTGGTAGTTTTACTATGGGCAGTTTTCCCTCCAGCTCCGCCACAGGAATGCAGCAGGTGTAGCAAAAGAATTTCCGAGATTTGCCGCACCTGGTGCACGCACTTCGGCCGGTCACTTGGTCCAGGAAGGAGTTGTCACAGATTTTCATGTTGACGAACGGATATTTCCTTTCCGTTCTATTTCCTGATAATGCATGGGTCATTTCACACTAATATTTATCGGTTTTAAGTAATACTAACAAATGTGCTTCCTTATTCAAGAGAAATGTTTATGTTTTTGACAGATCTCGTTTAAAATCCATGGCTAGTGTTACCGGCGCGATTTTTTTGAAGAGGGTTCAATATATGCTTAAAACGACAGTAATACGAAAGTCGGTTGCATTTAAAATAAAAATTAAAGCGAAAGAAGCAAGAAAAACGTGAAGTATATATTTACACTTTTGAGGGGAAACTCCAAAATTGCTAAACTTTTTTTAACCTTTTAAACAGACCAAAAATATATTGCTACACCGCTAAAAAAATAAACACATTAACTTTGAAATTTGCCCCAAAAATAATTTTTGCTTAAGTATTAAGAACTGCTTCAACAAATTTTAAAATTAGAACACATTCTCATATACTTAAATACGGATAGTATTAAAGTTGTAGGCAGAGTAAAAGTAATTATTTGGTTTGCCCATATCTCATTTCTAGCTCTATTAAATTACTAAAGCCTTTTTGTCGATTTCCCGAACTCTAGCCCGGGAATGTAAAAGAGTAATTTAATAGTCGAACTTCCACAATTTTGCGGAAACCAATGTCAAAAACTTCTATTTATAATTTAATCGGAATTGTAGTACGTAAAATGATATAAATTTAAATGAAAAAATATGTATAATCACAAAACCACTCAACAATTTCATTTATATGAAATATTTTATTTTAATAATAACAAATTGTTTACAAAGATTACACTTCAAAACTAAAAGCTTAAGATTTAAAGATGAACAAAAGGAATAAATATATATCCTTTTATTTTAGTGTATTCTTGTCTTGAATCCGTATAAGCATACTCAGGAGCTTATCATCTTTTTTAAAATATCCAGATCGTCCATAAGTAAATGATCTATGTCAAAATGCTCTAGCTTTATAAAATTTAGGAACTAAGACTCTATATATAATAGAAGAATCGTTTTCTATATATTTGGATATTGTGAATTTTGGCTGAATTGAGCGTTAATGCCTTTTAAAAGCTTCCCAAACAGTCCTTAGTGCTGCTCTACCAAATATCCGGGAGATGCGAGTAGAGAGCAAGTGAAAAAATAATTCACATTTGTTGCGGACATACACGCCAGGTCCTCTATTCTTTTTATAGTACAGATTTCCCAAGCTTCCACTGCAATTCGCGAAAGGTAAGGGCGCCACGCATTGGCTTAGTTGGTCATAAATGCGAACTGCAGATTGTACGTGCTGAAGATCCTCTACCCAATAAAGACAAAGACTGTTCCAATCGTCGTAGATATACTTAACTTTTTTCATAGAAACTAAACTGGATTGTGTAGTGTACCTTCAAATATATTTCATATATGCATATAATGCACTTAAATGAACCGCGAAAAGAGTGATTTATTGGACGTGTTATTTTTGGACTCATTGTACTTAAAAGTGTACAAACAATAAATGCATCTCGTGCGAACTGCGTGATTGTGGTAGTTTCATTCAGAATAATCGAGAGGGTGTGCATGTTGAATATAAATTTAATTTCCATAAACTATAACCAGTTTTAAAGAAAATAAGAAATTCTTATTTGAAATAAATCTCACATTTTGTCAAGATTTACAAATTTCTACACGACCAGCACACGTCCTAAATATGATCACCGAAAGCCAACTTTTGTTATGCCTAAGCAAAATTACGAAATTGCAATGAACGACAGCCACACGTGTAATTTATGATTCTTTCTATAGATTGTTCATTAGAAAATTTCTTTGAATTTTCCGGTCCCACTAAAGATTGGGATATGAACAGACATAGGATTGACTACTTAACGTGTTGAAAATTCTTCTAAGATCGAGCGATAAAAAGACGTCTGAACTTATAGTTTTATATAATATCAGAATTAGATTACGAGTAAAAAATTATAATAAAATATTACTACAATCATTCTCAGACATTCAGTTTTAGAGACAAGGACGAATTTTTATAACATTCTTTATTTTCATTTATGTTTTTATTTTGTGTTATTAATAACATAAAATTTTATTTCAGATATAGTAGTGTATTTTAAGTATGGACAGTTGGAATGTTCTTGCCCAATCAGGGGCAGCGGCAACAATGAGAGATGCGAACCTACCGAAACCAACTTTAGTAAGTGAATCTTTTATTGATATTTTGTAAATAAAGTCCAAATTACATGTACAATATTCATATTTATTTATATATACATATAAATAAATACTTTGAGTTACAATTATTTAAAGATATAAGTTGTGCAAGAGTAATAAAACTTTAATAGATATGCATCTGTCGGTACTTTTACTTAAATATAGACGTTAATATACGTATTCTACTTCCTATAGAGTGTTATGTTTATTAATTTCAGAAATATAGTAAGCATTTTCTTTTCCCCTTCGTAATTTAAGTTGACTGTAGTAAAACAGCAGTCCATATTTGTAAATTCTATTAAATCCCCACTATAGTTAAGATTTTCTACTTATCCAAAAGCTAATTTTGAAATCATATTTCTATATATACTATTACAGTATATATTTATATATACTACTAAAGTATGTACATATTTTTTGAAAGAATGTTCAATCATTTTAGAACTCAATTTAGGAGAGAATAATAAATTAATATGTATATAAGGAACTGTTTTCTAAAAAAGTCGTTTTAAAGAACACATTCTTTGTAAAACAGGTCATAGTGCGTAGTGTAAAATTTTGTTGTATTTATAAAATTTCGAACATTTCGCTTGATAATATTGTTCTCTTATCATATATGATTATAACTGGGGCAAAGAAACAATATTGATTTAAAAGTAATATTTTATTTTGCATGTGAGTTCTTCCTCTGTTTACAAACATCTTAATACAACGTAGTCTAGACTAAGCATGATGAATGCAGACAGTATTCAAGGTAGCCGAACTTTCTTTTACTCTTTGCATTCAAACTGAACGTCTTGCACTTCGAATATCTCATTTAATTTAATAAAAAAGGAAAACAAGACATGTTGAGAATCTCCCAGATCGGTTGATGTCTCTTCAAAGTGGGAATTCATTCAAAAAGATCTTGATTAAACGAAGACATCTATACTGTCTGTCTTACGTCGATCTTTCTTTTTAGATTGTGGCAAGTGTCCGGAACAGAGTCTGTCGTCAGTTATCGCCGGTCCATCCGGCGCTCTATACTCTGAATTTCTTTGGTTAAATGTTGTAAATATTCTCAAATCTGTTCTAAAAATAAAATACTGAATTCTCGTACGTGTGGGTTATTTTGGAAATACCTCTCAAAAACTTCACTCAGTTTTGTCTGCAAAATTTAGTTTCAGTCTGGGATTTTTACGTGGATCGTGGAGCACTATCTGAACTATTTGAAAAAATTGTGCCTTAAAAAAATGTATTGACGAAATTTTGAGAGATAGTACTCTGTAGAAGATATTCCAGTTGGTGGACAGTGTGACGTACTACGCCAGTTGAACGTGTTGTATAATCATGGATATTTCGACGGATATCTGGGGGCAATTGGCTGTCGAAGCCTCCCAGGTCTATCTCTCCGATGGACCAAAACGCAGTCCATTTGCCGACACGGTAAGATAATTTCTCTCTCTTTTGGACTAGTAAGAGATGAGTGTGCGAGTGTGAGTCCAGTTAATGTCTAGCGGATTGTAATTACTTTTCTCAAGAAATGTCGCTAGACCCCAGATATACAAAGTTTTATTAATTACAGCTGCAGGTGGTAGTAGGAATTTGGCGTGAGAGAACCACCTGACCAAGCTAAGTTAAATTTAATTTGCAGTGAAATGTTTAATGTATTATACTTTATAATTGTAAAAGTTAAAGTATATATGGCAAAACAATAGGATTACTAAGAGCTTCTCTTATGATCTTTCACTACAGAAAAAGACACATTTGAATAATTTTTAAAAATTGTTTATCATCTGAAAGATTTATAATGGCACGCCCTATATTAGAATGAATTTACTAGAAATTATCAAAATAAATAGATGGCAATATTTCAAAGTTAAAAGCAGAAGTGAGGGTGAGTAAAAATTCAGTTTAACAATTACTTTAGTATTTTTAAAATATAATATGACTTGAAAACGAAGCACCGAAGTTATTTACTGTTCATTTGAATTGCTTAGCGAAAACTATACCTTTGATTTTTTTTGTTAAAGGTCAATAATCTGATGTTTGTTTTTTTCTAATTTACGAATGTAATTGAAATTTTCTTTTATAATTTAATCTAATCAATTATTTTTTCATGTATAATAACAAAAAGTTTTCTCACCTTATCAAATGTACAAATTATAAGTATTCGAATAGACTATGAAACAATATATCGTTAAAAGATAACTTCAAAAAAAAAATCAATTGACTGTATTGAGAGAAAACAGGTAAATTAAAGAAAAATTACGATAACATCACACGCTACAATATTTTCAAATTTGCGATTTCATTAATGAAATTTACAAAATAAAAAAAATATTTTTCATCAAAAATATCCAGTTTTTATTACTTCAATAAACTCAAATTCGTTGTCTAATGAGCACGCAAAATAAATATAAAAATACCTCGACTAAATTATTTGACACATAAATAATTCAATAAAAAGACAAAAGAATAAATAGAGCTCCAAAAATTCGGAGATGAATTCTCAAAAATCGAGTACGAATTGTGTATTTAAGAAAAAAGTAAAAAAACGTGGATGAAACCGTATGAAGATGTTAAAAATAAATACCTGTCGCCGGTAGTTCATTCCTGAGCTTCGGCTAGAATTGACACGTTTACAGGATCTCAAAAAAATCCTGATAGTAATATTAGCTAAAAATTGATGTCCAGTAGTGTTCCTGGAGGTGTAGTGAAGAGTTCAAGTGCCGCAATGGCCATGGGAATGCAGGGCGCCGCAAGGGGCCTGTCGAGCTTTGAGGAAATGACCGACATTGCTACGCAACTGATGTCGCTTCAAAACGATTTCCCGGATGTCCCAATGCGGACACGACAAGTTAGTTGTTGATTAAACATAAAATATATTAATAATCAGTCTTCCGATGGTGCTAATAAGATATTTCTAAAAAATCAACTCCTGCAGCTCTGAGATAATCAAGGTTGTAGAACTTATTGCATTTTTTCTAAATACGTAACAGAAAATTTTATACGGTTCCTCCAATACCTGAGTGGTAATAAATCCCACGCACAGCACCCCCGTTCCCCTCATTGTTTGATTCAGTGATACGAAAATAAATTGCACACTCCAAACAAAATAATGCTTATTCTCTTAAGCAGAATTTTGAGGAAGTTCATTTTGTAATTGTAGATATGTTTTGTTTTTTGCAGACTATTGAAAAACTGCCGGACAAGGTGCTTTTGAACATTTTTACATACCTTTCGCACCGTGAGATATGTCGCATGGCTAGAGTATGTCGACGCTGGCGCCAGGTTGCGTACGATACACGTTTGTGGCGAAATGTTTCTCTACGTCCTGAGGTCTCTGGTCTGCACGTAGGATCACTTGAATCCTTGCTGGCTCTAATATCGGTACGCTTTGGACCATCGCTGCGCTATATAGAACTTCCAATAGAACTTATCACCCACACCGTTCTCCACGAACTCGCAGCTAAGTGTCCAAACTTAACTCACATGCTTCTGGATTTCTCAACAGGTATAAATCTCTTAAGACCGGTCATTTTATGAATATGAGTATTAAATGCTTTTGAAAGTATTTTAAAAATTAATCGCGTTGTAAAACAAAACATACATATATAGTCTGACTAAATGGAATTTGCATATTTAATTCTTTATTTAGCACTTTTTAGAGTTGTGATTTCTTCTTTATAGCTATGCAGCTCCACGACTTCAGTGAGATGCAGGCTTTTCCAACAAAATTAAGGTACATGTGTATTTGTCTATCGGAAGTCATCTTCATGGAAGGATTTATGAGAAAAATCTACAATTTCATCAATGGTCTAGAGGTTCTTCATCTGATCGGAACATATGAAAAATGCGAGGAAGAGGAAGAAGAAATCTATGAAGTCATTAACGTCCATAAATTAAAATCAGCTACGCCAAATTTACGTGTAATCAATTTATATGGTATTAATTTTATAGACGATTCGCATATCGATGCATTCAGCTCGAATTGTATCCAGGTGAGTGGAGATTCGTTCATTTTAATAAAGAAATACTTGCTTAACATACGTTCAAAACATTATCGACTGCATAATTGCATTTTTGAATTTTATTTACATAACTATAGAACAACTTAAAAACAAAAGAAAGAGAAAACTGCATGCTTCCTAAAATTGACTACTTCTTGTATTATGAAAAGGCCAAAGAAATAAAATGAATTGATTTTATAAAAATATGCTATATGAGAATTTTCTTGGAAAATTTAACTAGCAGAAATGAATACGATGATTATAAAATCGAAACGCTACCGAACACTCGTTATATTACATCTTTAACACTTTAACCTTCTACGGTTATCCTCGACTAAACCAAATAGCCTTATTACTATTTTAAATAGGAATTGCTCTGCTTCGCTTTGAATTGCTTAGGAACCGCTCTTCAGTATGGACTTTTTAGCTCTGATGAGAACCGTACTAGCTTCATTGGCCTGGTTCCCTTGCGAGCTGGAGTTAAATTGGCTCAATTTCCTCGAAAAGGGCTGAGACTGGTTTCTTCAATAACACTATTTAGGATACCCCTTACTAGTAACCTGTCTATTCTACTCAATGCTAAATTATGCAACGACAAGCATTTTAGCGGATAGTTGCAGCTTTTTTCTTAGTAAATTAGCAAATTTTCAAGTTTTTTTCTTAGAAATAAAAAAAAACAATTTTATTTTATTTCACAATTCAATTAGAATTTATTTAATGATTTGTACGAGATTAATTTTTCAACAATTTTATACATTAATCCACAGCTAGAATGCTTAGCGGTGAATTTCTGCAACAAGGTGACTGGGTCAACATTGAAAACCTTGATTCAGCGATCTAAACGACTGACTTGCCTATTGATGAATGGAACTAGCTTGCGCTCGGAGTACGTTATGATGGCAGATTGGGACAAATGTGCCTTACAGGAGCTCGATATCACCGCCACCGATTTAACCGCTGACTGTCTTATTGATCTTCTAACACGAATTCCAGCATTGAAATTCCTTAGCGCTGGACAAATCAACGGATTCAACGATTCTGTCTTGAAGGCTTGGATGGAAAGCGGCAACGTTAGGTACGATCCTAATTTTTATGCTTCTTCTTCCCGAAGAATTTAACAACGTCTTTCTCAGGTCGCTAATTTCTCTCGATTTGGATTCTTCAGACAATTTATCTGATGAGGCCTTGCACAAATTTTTGTCTCGCTACGGTGGACAACTTAGCGCTTGTGTTCTCTCCGGAATGCCTCACATCACAGATCAACTTTGGATGAGTGTTCTTCCAATTTTAACAAATGCAAAGTAACAATAATTTATAATTTTATAGTTTGTTAAAAGACAGTTAAAATTTTTTGAAGGATTCTCGTAATGGGTACTTCGGAAAAATTGGGCGTCAATATTCACGTTGATCAACTGATGGACGCAATAGCTTCAAACTGCCTACAGTTGGAGCGACTAGAGCTTAGGTAATAACTTAACTTGGCTTTTTATGACTTTAATAAGAAATGTGGTGATATTTTAGATGGGACCCGGATAATCTTCGGTTTTCTGATAAGAGTCAAAAGGCTATTGATTTGCTTCGAGTGAAGTGTCTCAAATTGCGGTGCATGGTATTAAGGTAAATTAAAAGATATTGATCAAATGTGCTTGCCGAGCAAATGTGGTTTTGAAATTTGTAGCGATGGCCGATACTACGAAACAGTAAAAGCCAACTTTGAGCGAGCAGATCGTCTTACAGTGGTGAGGACGACCACATGCTGTAGGGTCTCGGCATATCATTTAATACAAAATTATAACGACTTGATCTTCAATTAATTTTAATCAAGTTGTGCTTTTTGTGAATTTATTATTGCACAGATATTAAAACATTGAATATGTATTGTTTTCTTAAATATCTACGAGGGTAGGAGGTTCCCGTGACCGAGTCACACTTTTGGATTACAGAGGCAATGTCATTTGGACCACTATGCAATTATTGTTGATCTCTGGTAGTCTTTAAGGAAGTTATAGATTAGAAAAATTGTCACAGACTTTAAGACAACCCTAGCTAGAGTGTTTCACTCCAAGAGTCCTCCTCATGTGCTCTAATATAATTCATTTACAGATCAAATTAAAATATAGTTTGCGCTACTTACCGTCATTGATTGGTATTTTCGAATATTTAAAACATAATAACATATTTAAATGTAACACAGAATTTGGAAATGGAAACGATGTAAAACTCGATGGGATAAACAAAAATGTCTTTTATTTAAATAATTTACTGTTTAAGATTTCATCAGCCTTAAATTTGTTTTACATGCTTTGTCGCTTAAACGTCCTCGGTGAAGTCACGTGCAAAAGTGTTAACAAATCGCTCCTCAAAGGGGGAACCACAGAACTAGCAAAAAAACGCGCTGCGGATTATTTTACAATTTATATAAATATATAGAGATTTTCCCTTTGAGTGAATATATAAAAAAATAAATTTAACAAATTCATAGAGCATCGCTCACAAGAATATCATTTTCGGCTGTAAGTACTTGGCTGGTGCTGGCGATTCGAAAGTCGTGACCACTTGAAGAATTTGTTGATGAGTTCTCAGGTGTGACTGTGTGTGGGGGGTCAGGTTCCTATTGGATGGCAAAGTGTAAATTTTATATCTAGACATAAGAAGAAAGTATTTACATTTGTCTGCTGTTGCTGTTGATCAGTGTTGTCCATATTATCTCGAGCGTTACTCGTTTGCTCCTTGGTGTCTTTGGTGGTTTCCTGGTACATCATGATTTCGTGACACAGTGGACATCGGTCTTGGACGTACAACCATTTTCTTAAGCAGACGCCGTGGAAGAAGTGTTTGCATCTAGTGATCTTTGCTGTGGCCATTTCCTGTAATTTTTATGAAATCATAAAATATACGCTTATAAATCGGGAAAAAAATTAATTACCTGGTAGCAAATAGCGCACACGTCGTCGAATGTTCGTAGTTGTGTGGGCGTCGCCTCTGGCAAGGAGGATATCTTATGCACGGCCGTTCTCCGTTTCATGAACACCGTCCAGCCCGCTCGAGCCTCACACCAAATATTGAAATAGGCGTGTATGCACATCATTAGGGCTCTTATAGCTCCGCCTGCGGCATTTCGGGCTATCAAGTTTTATCATACGTACCAATCAACCAAAAAAACATGCACACAGTTAAGAAGCGGGAGAGACAATTGCGGATTATTTGTGGAACGAAAGAATTCTGAGAGAATAACAACAAACCGAAGAATGCGAAATGTGGCTAGGATGGGTGAAAGCAAAGAGGCAAAAAACTACAAATCGGTTTTTAGATAGGCTTACCTGACTCGAAGATGAGAATCCAGGCCCCATTGAAGAATAAAAAGATGCCAAAGCAGAATTCTACGGAGTTCCCAAATGCCCGTATGTAGTAAACGTAGTCATCCAATTTTTCCCAAAATGTTTGCCGTCTGGCGTCCAGAAGGAAAATAGTGTACGTCGCTAAGCTAACCAAAACTTTCACGATTACTTCAACAGAAAAGGCAGTTACGGCTAGCAGCCAAGTTGATGGCGTATGCCTTGACCACAGGACAGTCAAGAGAATCACTGGTGCGATTAGAAGAAACGCGCAGACGATTAAAGCGCGTACATGCCTCTTCCTGGAAGGATTCCGAGCCGCGCTTAAGGACATCAGAATCGGCGACACGATGTTGTGTAAAAAGTGAAGTAATGCCGTGAAAAGAAGGCACAAGTTGCGACATAGTCGGATGAATCTCTTTTCAGGGCTGAGAGATGTTAGTCCGGTTTGCAGAGCCAAGATGTAGAAAAGGATTGCAGACACTGTTCCAATTGATTTATCCTCATCGTAATCTTCCGAAAGGAGGAAGAATTGAAACAATTTTCCAATATAATGACATATGATGGAAATAATGCTTGTCATCCCCAGGACAGCTGTTAAGGTTTCACACCCGCTAACCAGGAGCTTCTGTACTGTTGTCAGGAAATTGAGTGGAGCATCACTAGTCGCGACCATCGTTACGAGCTGCTCACACAATCTGAAGCCGAAAATTATTTCAATTATTATTTATTTATGTTTATATTTTATGGGTTTGCTTAAATTTATACGATATTATTATTAAATACCGTAGTTTGTAGAGTGTTCCTAAATTTATATTCTTGTGAAACGTACACAAATATTATTAAGACGTTGTATAATTATGTAAGCAAATTTAATAGAAGCATCGTTTATTATGAGTATATTTTAATAAATTCCTGACTGTCTTAGTTTAAAGATAAAATTTTCCTTTTTTCAGGATCTAAAAACTTATAGAGCTATTGAAAACAAAAAATAATAATTTAAAATTTGTTGAGCGCAATTCTATCATTCTTTTAAATTTTTATTTTTCTTATCGTCTATTGCGCTTTATCATTTTTCTTTATTGATTCCTTATTTGCTAATTGTGAAACTTAAATTTTTAAGCAGACAGAACAGATCAAACTTTCAAATAATTATTGATTTAAAGCAATGAGAAAAAAATTACCTGATGGTCCAGAAAGCCCGCAAAACACACGGGACATTCAGACGTTGCCATTCGTTTTCCACAAGTGCCGAAAGGCCATAGTTTGTCGCAAAATTCCTTGCATATTGATAGCCATTGTACAGGGTTTTCCCCACATCGATTGCACTGCTCCAGAGGGAGATCTTCGTGAGGATTAGCGGCAGAATAGCTGCAAATGCAGGGGTGTGCTTCAGCATAACAGTTGGCAGAGGTAGCATAGCTAATAGGAGGGGCATTAGAAAGCAGAAGGGCAGCACCTTTTGGATTACAGAGTGCCTGGTAAAATATTTTAAATAGAATTCGGTTCAGTGGGACATGAAATATGTAATCGAACCTAGGCCCAAGATGAATGTAGGCGAAAAGCATTCCCATGAACCATTGCGCGATCAGATGTGGCAGAATTGAGATCGTGACACCTCCTGGATCCAGGAGGTTTGACATGTTGCACGACAAAATATCCTCCAGAATGCACGGCCCATTGTCTATCAACGTCAGTGCAGCAACATTGCTCCAATAGGAAAGGAATATAAGTCCAACTGATATCACGAACATATAGACTATCACCAGATGCCTCGTCCATAGCATGAATATACAGGACGCGCAAAAACAACCTGAAAGAGGAAAACTTTGAATTCGATTTTATGATGATCTGATGAAGAAGTTTTAGAAAAAAGCATCTAGTGACCGTCAATATACCGCTAACCTCGCTGCATATCAAACGTGGCCAGAGCGAGACGTCTCGGAACCAAAGGTCAAGAAACCAATGATTCAGCGATTTTTGCAGTACTTCAAGGAAAGTTCGAACAGCTTCGCATACGCAGCAAATACTCTACCCGAGTGAATACCATAGGACTGCCCAGATCATGATCATGGACATCTGCTTCTTGGAGTTAGGGCCTCCAAACAAGTTTCGCGAAATTAAACTTATTTTCATTTCTTCACGCTGTGGAAGGCTGCTTATTGGGGTACCTTGTTCGGCGGAAGTGGTGTTCCTAAACGGGTTTGTCAATTAATGGGAATATGGTTTAAGGTCCACCAGGAAGCGTGGCCTACATTCGGGTATTCCGTCACTGAAAATCGAGGACGCCTACTGCAAAGGTTTGTGTTTACATATAGGGCAAAGCCCCTCTGGGAACTCACCAAAGAGACACGACACAAATTTTAAAGTTGTCATTGACAGGAGGCGGTAGAACTCGGGATCATAGGCTAAAGCCTCCATAATCTTGACGGACCCGGGCTCCGCTATTTCGCTAACATTGGCGCCTGCTATCTGCTGGACATGGGCCGTCGAACTGCCGTCCTTCGTGTACGTTGCCCAGTCCGAATCTGTGTTACTGTACCCACTCGAGAGCCCCATGCTAATTTTGAGGATTTCATCGATCACCAACAGGGGCGGAACCCGCATAATCACATCCACTAAGCCTAGAACTTTTGTTCGAACGGACATTTCGTTTAATAACCAAAAAAGTAAAAGCGATTTTCCACGCGGCTACAAGCGAAATTTTCCTTTAATTAAATTGACAACCCGAAAAAATTTTCTCGCCAGTCCGCAAAACACCTGTCATGACGTCTATCATGACATCTGTCGACTCTTGGAAATTTGCAGAAGCCATTTTGGAAGGCACTGTACGAACCCAAGTACAACTCGTACAAGGCGCTATTTTAAAAACTTCATCGCCCTTAATTAATTAACGAAGAAGATGCGAAAGCATTTAACGCGTTAAAGCGTTACCGACAAATTAAACCTTGACTTTTTTGGCATATAATTTGTTTTTGTATTTCAAACCTTCTAATTTGGTCACGGCCATGGGAAATGTTTTGGGAAATTTGCGCTAGCGACATTGGAAAACCGACGCTCGAGTCGTCGCCATGCAAAGAACAGATTTTCTGTACACACCACGCGGGGCTGTGTACGAGGGGCTGTCTGAAGTGAGAGCTATTGCCAAGCAGATGGCACGGAGGGCGTAATGTAGAACGGTTTTGGGGTTTCGATAAACTGGCGGCATTTTTAATTTGAAGGTTTTATTATTGTCATTTTTTAACTTATTTAGAATAAAATACGTTTTTAAAAAGCCATTCTTATTAATATAACATTCTGAAATAGTACCACTTTATAGTTTGCCCATCTATAGTTAGAATACGTCCATGCAGACAAGCGGGAGATTTGCTTAATATCCCACTTAAAATAAACATGAGTAAATAAAAGACTGGAAAACTGAAGCGGGGGACTGCAGTAGCACTATAAAATATGAATTTAGTCGTTAGGCTGAATTCGTCTTACGGATAAACAGCATCAATCGACAAGCATAACATAAGTTATGTAAGGAAAAGTTCTATCGATTTAGTCATCGCATGCAGCCAAATGCAGTTTCGAAATAAACTGAACGGACAAACGGACGAAGTATTAGTAAAATTTACTTAAAATACTAGAATATCCCAAATATATTGTGAGTACATTTTTAAGAAACGCTCTAGTATTTAAACAGTATTTTGTCCGTATTTGATGTTGTGGATAAAAAGGATTTTAAAAGAATGATATATATCCGAGTTCATTTATTAAGTATTGTAATTTCCTAGGAGAACGCGAGGTTACCCCTAGTTCTTTGCAATGAAAATAAAAATGCTTTAATAGGATATTAGAAAGCTATTTTGCAGCGAGTCCAGAGTTGGTGTTAAATAAAAAGGGGCAGACCTGGGACAAGGTGTGAATTGAAGCCGCGATCTTTGGAATATTGGACAAATTATGGCATCGCTGATCGCCTAAAACTGCAAATGTGTAATTGGCTCAACTTAATTGCAATCTGATTTCCTCGTTCTAAAGAAGCAAGACTCCTTATTAGATGGTTCATTGTCTTGCAAACTGGCTGAAACCCAGGATCATAATTCGATCTGAAATGCCAGTCATTCGTGTCGGACTTTATTGTAGCCCGTTCCCATAGTGTGTCGCGAGTGTTCAATCATATTACGAATCATTAGCGGCAATAGTCGCCAATCGGCAGCAATCAATCACCTGCCGTAAAAGTCTACCAATTATAGTCTGGAAATATGCTCGCGGTGGTCGGTAGCAGACAGTGGCATGGTTTCTCCTCCGTCGAATTAATCGAAAGTGGAATGATCATCGGATCAGTTTCAGACTATCAGAGCCGGGTCGTCGATTAGCTCCAGAGAAAAATAGCAAGTGGCCGCGGTGCGCAGAAGGATGCAGGTGTGCTGGTAGGCTGTGGGGTGCGCGGGAGCGGTATCGTCGCGGACGAGCATCGCTCGGTCCAAATGCATACATATATTCAAATTGACTGACATGTGTCAGCACCGGTTTAAGGGAGCCGTCAGTCCAGGTAAATGTTGCCCGAGACAACTTATCAACGAGCGGCTGGAACCGCGCACCGTTGTCAGCCAGGTAGCGAGTCTAGCTGCTAGACAAAAACCGTTCAAGCGCTAGAGCAGGGCATGAAACTAGATGCACCGGACCAAACCCAACTAGCTCATAACTTCACCTTTTTTCAATACCCGCCAGCCATACCTGCGGACCGATAGATGTCAACTGGCAGCCGCAATTAGACGAATGCTCCTTAGAGCTCCGGTCTAAGATGGCGATGCTAATTTCTATTCTAATTAGCTATATGTCATCGATCGCTCGCGAGCGTTTTTCCCTCACCCGGCCAGCGACTAGGGGTTCTTCTGATCGACAGCTCGACTCCGCTAATATGGAGTTTGTAGTAATTAACATTCCGATCCGACACCAGGCAAACGAGCGTCTTTGGATCTTGGCTCTTTAGCACTATGTGGCGCAATTCCGCGTCGCCATCCTGAACGGGCATAGCAGTTCCAAAAGGGTACCGCGGGGAATTTTCCAGATTTGCTGAAAAAATGCTTAACGGTTCGATATCGGCGGTTTCTCCCTTGAGGGCAATTTTGCCTTCATTTTCACTTTTTGCCGCTTTTTCCTTTTTACGAGGAAAGCCTTGCCTTCTTGCGGCGACGCAGATTTCTAAGAAAACGCAGCCACGTGGCTGTGGAGCAACCACTGCCATTGGCGCTGACTGCGATAAGGAGTCGCTAGTAGCCCCGAATAGTTTTGCAATACTACTTAGAGACTAAGACTAGGCATCTGTCTTCAAGCCTCAAAAGGATAATTTAAAAATCGTTTCTATTTGTAGAAATGCAATCTTCGAGCAACTATGCAAAGACTTTTCTTTTTTTAAATATTATTTTTTTAACTTTACAAAGTCCGTTTTCTATACCATAACAGGAAAAACTTGTTTGTGAGCTTGTTCGAGGTAGATCATCAGACTTTATGAACAAAAGAGCAAAATACTGATAATAAAAATAAAGCAATTGTTTGATTAGTAATTTTGACAAACATTAAAGACATATATCGAATCAGAGCATTCGAATTTTTGGTGTACACAAATTGGAAAAAACCGGTTGGTAGGTTAGGAGATAAGTCGTTCAGCCAGTTGGCCAATCAAGGGGTCAGGCCATCAGCAAGTGGGCAGATTAGTTTGTCATCTTCTCAGCCATTCAGCCGTCCAAGCGCCCAGCCGCCCAGCCGCTCAGCCGCTCAGCCGCTCAGCCGCTCAGCCGCCAACTTTGCCCTAAAAGGCTTTATCTTAGACTTATTTTAATCTTAAAAAGTTCTGAGAATACTTTATCAAGATAAGTCCTCTTCTCGCAGCGGGTCCTGGGATCTAGGGTTTTCGAAATATTGCTTTTGTTTGACAGTGTTTTTTACAAAAGCGTATACCTATCCAAATAACAAATTAATTTTGTTGAATTGTATTTTACTTAAAATATATTCATTAAATATATGTACTTTTCAACTTTCTTCATTCCTCGAAGAAGGTGCTATATATTTTTGATTGTTACCTACATACATTTTTTATAGGTTTTTGCTATAAATTTTGAATCTGGAAATCAGAGCGTTCCGACATGCTTCTAATATCTATAATTTTCTTAAAGTTTTACAATATAAGAGCAGAAACAAAGTTTTTAATTTTGCTACTAAAAAAAACAAATACTTCTGATGAAACATTTATATAAAAATTTTATATAAAAATCTTATTGAAATTATTTACAACTCTTTAGTAATGGAACATTATTTTATTTTTAATTGACCGTTTAATAATGACGACAGTTGGAAATGTTTACTAAGTTTTTTCCTAATTTCGTAGCTAGAAGAAGCCACGGCAATCAGCAATTAAATTTAATTTTCGTGCTTTTAATGGCAATTAGTTTTTTCCGCCTCAGAGAATTACAAGGCAAGTTGTTGTTGAAGCGCTCAGAGTAAAAATTTAGGTGCTTCACAGTTACTGTTGCGTTGTCGCCGTGCAAATCTCCATCACCGGTTAAGACCCGTGGGAAGTCGTGCGGCTCGAACCGCCTTGGAACATTAGTTACTCATTAGGTGTGTGTCGCGATGGCTTTGTTAATTTCACGGCGGTTTTACCTACGCCGCAGCCGCCATTGGTTGCCTCTGGCCGTGGCGAGAGCAACGTGCGATTCGCGATTATTTAAACAAATTCGCGATTTAACTGTCTTCCATCACGCTCCAGCGATAGTCCGCGGCGGCCGCGATCTATTAATTGCTGCCACGTCCCGTGGTCCAAGTGCCGCTGGCATCCTCCTATAAAGTTTATCAATTTAAATTGCGCACGCACAATCGGTGGACGGCCGCGCCGCGAAAATGGCCGGACAACTTCATTGCGGGCAATTAATTAGGCGAACACAAAAACCCTTTCGTCTTTGAAAAATTTTAATTGGCAATTGTTGTGCAGTTAGTAGCCGAAGGGCCATAAAAATTCCTGCGGTCTCGCGGTCTCGCGGCCGCGAATGTCTCCTTGCGATGAAGACACAACACCGAGATCGAGCCATTTAAATGCAAGACGCTAATAAATAAGCCAACTGCACAAATCATTCGGACCGTGCCATCGTCGCGACCTGCAACAGGAGCACAGGATTCGCGATTCGTGAACGATGTTGATCTACCTGTCGTCGATTCCGCTCGAGATGCTGCAGGTACGCGGAACAGGTAAGAGCGGTCCGTGAAGAAATTCGAAAAAGTTTAATAGCAGACGTTATGGATCTTGAATAGTAAATCTGCAATTGTAGGCTTATTAACCTTTATAGGCTTTTTTGCGATAATAATTTTGCAGTATATTTGATTCAGGATTAATGCCATTTAACAATTTAAGGCGTGGTTGGGATATTTCATTTTAATTTTAGAAAAAAAACAAAGTGCAATATAAAAAGTCAAATATATACATAAAACAAAAAAAATTTTGAAAAGCTATACTCACTACGTACAAGTTTTATAAATTATTTGCGACCCTATTGGTAGAGAGGAGGAAGTTACTTGACTGGGTCTAAATTCATTTCAATATTATTATTTTCTTAATAAGTGCATAGCAAAATATCTTTGAAATCGTAGACGGATATTTGAATTATTTCATTAAACATAGCCCTTAAAGGGAAAGCGATTAAAATAGAAGTAATGGCGTGTGGCAATATTTTAATGAGTTTCCTGAGAAGTTACATTTTGAAGATTTGTTTACATAAATAGAAAACTAATCGCTTATGTACGCTATCGTCAATCTTTTCCTACACATATTACCTATTTTTTGAAATTTTCAGTTAATGTCTTTCATATTGATACCCACCATAGATAGATTGATAACAAGTTATTTTAAATCTATAACTATAAGGCCTTTTTTCGATGGGTATATTCGACTTTGGAGAAATTGTTATAGTCCACTTTGCCTTTTATTATTACGACAAATTTATTAACACGTCGTTCGTCAAAATTGATTCGATACTTTACAAACTTAATTATATTAATAAAACTTAAGGTATAGTTGATATTAGTAAATAAGAAAATAAATATTTTTGTTTAAAAAAATGGGCCGGAAGTTCAATGATCAATAATTTGGCTTTCTTTGTGAAGACGAGGGATATAAAGACAAGTACTCTTTGTTCTAAATAAAAGTCGGTGTACTGAAAAATCTGAAAACGTATTATAAACAAAATATAATTCAATATTCTCATGGATTTTCGTACTATTCAATTTTCTAAAAATCCCATAATGTTTAGTATCTCACAATTGATGCGAACTGAATTCCTAATTTTTAACACTATGTTTAACATCAACAAGTTAAATTTATTTGCTTATCAACAACAAAATCTCCAAAATTTGATTGCTCCTACTTTTGTTAATATGTAAACTCTATTAAAGTGTTTTTTCTACCAAGTAATTTAATGTATTTATTTAATTAGTATTTATAATTAGTGCTAACATGTATTAAATTGTTATAAACTAAAAACAAACAAGATATTTTGAATTAAATTCGTTTATAGCTTTTTTTGTATTAAAGCTTAATTTTTAATTAATGTGATTATATTTAGTGCAAAATTAATTATTTATTTGAGAAATTAATTAAAGAATATTTTGAAACAGAGCATATATAAAATAGTAAATAAATTTTTATAACAATTTCCAATCAGGTATGATTTAATATAGTAGAGTTGGAGTTGAACCATGAATCATTTGTACCTTAGTCCAATGTTTATTTGATTTATACTTTAATACTATCGTTTTAATGCAGTGTTATACAAAAGCTTATATTGAAAATGACTTTACAGGGCTTTTTTAACCTCTCGTATATCTGCTTCGGTATTTTTCTAATTTTGGATTTATTTCGGAGTGAATGAAAATCAAAATGTTTAAAATAACTACCAGGTTCCACCGAGATTTGAACTCGGATCGCTGGATTCAAAGTCCAGAGTGCTAACCATTACACCATGGAACCACTTGGCGATGAAAAAGGCCACAAAATTCAGACGACTCTGTTGGATTATAATTAAATCCGAAATAGCTTTTTCTCTGGCTGAGTGTTAATCTCATTCGAATGCATCTAGCTACTAAAAATAACCAAAGAGAGCTGCGCAGTATGCGGCGAAAGTTTGCGACGAAAGTGCAAATTAAATTAGTTCCTAGAGTGTGGTATCTTAAGTCAAGGTAGTGATAGGTACACTATAAGAAAATACGTAATAGCAGTAGCCCATGCCTTCGGTGCTCAAGAAAATTTATATTGGCGAGTAGTCCTGGGAAGATGGTCGGTTATTAAAGACATTTCCACAGCCCTGTCCTGAGATTTCATTCAATTATTATTAAAGCGACGACTCTCGAGTCGCAGATCATATTGATAGGCAACATAAGCCCAATTAACTCTACTCGGTGATCATTTTATTGCAACAAATACATTAAGTGTGCTGGGGCGAAAACATATTCGAGTCGTTCGTCTTGGGGCTCCTCACGCAGTTGGAGGCCTGGCCGTGGAGTACTATCAGATTCGAGGCCTCGATAGATGTGTTCATTAAAGGAGCGATCAGTATTGATGCCTATTACCACAGTTTGCTTTATATAGTCAAAGGTAAAGATGAAAATGGCACTATGTTGTGCCAAGAACCAGTTACTCAACTGCTATGGCCGCGATCATCTTGATATGTGTTCTGCGCGCCATTAATTAGTCATTTCGCTATTTGTAAATGGAGACGGGTGTCTTGTATTAACCAGATTCCGAGTAAATTGCTCACTTGAACGTGGTCCCCCAAGACAGTAACTGCATGCCCTACACATACTCTATCGGTTCCTCGGGATCTACTCAATGACACACTCGACGGTTTTATTGGAATTAATTCTTAAGCGCTACTCCATACAATCTATAGGTGCGCGATAGATATACACGTTCCGGCCGGTCTAGAGATTGTCACGATGGTGACAGTTTCGCAAGCGCAGACTAAGAAGGAAGAGTCTTATAAGGATCGTTATTGAACGAAAAGTAGCAAGAAGGTGAAATTAATTTGAATAATCCTCCTTGTAAACTGTTTAGCCTTTTCTTGAAAAGTCAAGGGAAACAGATCCAATTATTATTCCCTGCTATTTACTGCTCACCTATGCCCTGCAATTCCGTTCCCACATTAAGCCTAAAGTGGAAACACTAAACAGTGCACGCGCACGTCATAATGACTAAGTGCCTCCTTTAGTCAAACACTAGTAGTCAAGTACTTAATCACTTTACACATGTCGAGACGTCGAAATCTGTAGCTGCGACAAGATTTCTTGTGTTGTGGTTATTCTTAGATTGCCATTGGGACAGTGTTTGGGCGTCTTTAGCTAAAAGGTCTGCAAGCGCTTTCACAGCTCAGAACTGCGACTAGTTTCGATTGATGCATAATAAAAATTTGCATTTGGTCCGATTAGAGTAGAAAGAAAAGATTATTGATTTTCGGCTAACAAATTTTGTACTATCAAGAAATAAAAGTGTTACTTATAGTATTAGCGTTAATTAAAATTTATTATTTCAAAAATAGAGAAATGTAAAACGTTGATCCCATTTATACTTCAATAGAATATTTTTAGATAAAAACAAAACTCTTTCAAAAGGTTGATCCTAAGATAAAATTTGTGTTTGCAGCTATTTTGATATTTATAGTCGGAAGATTACAAATATTATTATTTATTTATTATTATTTTAATGTAGTAATTTTATTTATTTATTTATTATTATTTTAATGTAGTAATTTAGTCAATTTTGTTTTGTAATATGCCAATAGATTGATATAAGTGCGCAACTGTTTCGTGTAAATATTTTACTTCACGAGTATATACAATTTTATTATATTAAGGACTACCAATCTTTTTGTGAAAGATAGAAATAACTTAATTCTAATTCTTCTGCATTTCTAAACACTACACTGGATATTTTTAATACCGCAGATACCGGTTTCACACACAAATAAAATTTAATCCGACTTTTAGAAGGTATTTCTTCCGTTTTTGTAAAAATAACTAATTTCCATATTTAACTAGGGGGTTAATTTAAAAAACACATATTTTAGGCACTAGATTAAAGCAGTTGGTGATATATCTTTTCATTCCTTTATAATTTTAATCATAGTAATTATTTATATTGAAGAACAAGAAAACAATTAGATTTTTCGTATTTGAATGCAGATGCTATCCCTCTATTCTAAATAAGACAGCGTTTTTCGGAAGCAATAATTTTAATAACAAAAGTATCCATTTTAAGTTTAAACATGATATTAACAAGATATTTTCACGGAATTATAAAACCTTTATATTTTTCTTTTCTTTTGCTATTCTATGGTGAGAAATACAAAATCTGATTAGTTTTAAGGGTTAATTTTTACAACTTTAAAAAACCAACGCAGATAGAATTTTGTGATAAAATTGGTTATCTTGTTTGTATATCCACCCCAATTATGGTCTGCGGCCAATCAAAATATTCCTTGCTCAGTATTTCATTGATTCAAACATTTTACTTCAAGCAGAACGTTCGGTAGATTTAAGTCAATAAACTGGCGAGCAACTACAAGGCTCTAATGGAAATTTTCCTTGCACTGAAATTGATTTACGATCACGTTTCTCTTTAATTTGCACCAGATCATTCCTGCTCGGTGGCTGGGATCAAATGAAGTAAAATCATTCGCCGCCACACACGACCAAGAACAATGGCTGGTTGTTTCACGTCATTAATTTCGAAAAGCGTAACTAAAGTTGCAAACACGTACGCAACGCACGAATATATGACGTGATTGAGTGGCAGTCGATGAAACCTGAACCGTCCTGTTCCAAGCCATTTAGTTTAAAGGGAAATTTGCTCAAAGTTAAGTACATTATGCTAATTTATTTTGATATACACCTTTGAACGATACCTCAAATGCCTTTCAGTGCACAAATTACACTTTAGTTGTTTTTGATCCGTGGAATTTTTTTTTAAATAATTCATATTGAAGGCGATAATTACTAAGGCTATTCAGGGGTACACCTTCGTTGCAGGACAATGAATGTTTTCACTGAAGAGCCTAGTAGCTTAAACTGGAATATGTATCGTCTTGAAATTCTGTGATCAGAGAAATACACTAAAATTGGTGTACTGCTTTTTAATAAGTAGGTTTTTTGGATCCAAAGACTAATTATTTTCTTGTCATCTCTAAAAAAGGCCTTCTTATATTTTAAAAATTTCAAAGCTCTGAGTTTATCCCTTCTTAGATATTCCTAGACCTAATTTGCCAGTAAAAGAAAAACAGTACGATTACGTCGATAATTACAAAGTCAGTGGAGAAATGGAAAGTCGCCATAATGACAAATGGAGTAGGGCGCATCGGGGGACAATTAACTAAAGACTTCTTAAAAGCCAGCATCGCTAAATTAATGACGGGAAATTCTTTGGAGATGCCGCACGTCTTTTCCGAGTTTTTTAAAGTGGTCCTATCTAGTGCTCGCCGTGGGGAAAATTCTCGGCACCATCCCCGGTCGGGTTGGGACTCGACGTTTATTTATAAAGTCGAAAAGAAGATTCATTAGAATGTTACACTCGCGCGTCTTCGGCGTATTCTCACCACCGTCGAATCGACGCAGCGGCAATTAATATTCGGCGATGCACTATTTAACAGCTGGTTGGAAAACGGTATCTTCGCGGATCTCGGAACGTGGTCCTAATAGCGCGGGTTGTTTCCGAGTTTTCGGGAGTATACCCTGACACCGGGGCGACAGGAGATCCTCGATTTATGGACTCTCTTTTTGATCTTAATGGATTCTCAAGTATGCGTTCGTGAATGCAGCAGCATATGGAGTTATTGCGGCAATAAATTTTGTGGTTAATGGAAGCCTCTTTGATTCGGTCCTCAAGGGTCATAACGATCCACACACGGAAATTAATAACCGGCGACGCATCCGCGCTAATGGAAATTGCACATGATTAAGTCGTCTGTCTAGAGTCGTTAGTGTGCCACTTCGGTTGGTCAATTAGCTAATTGAGGTGAGAAAGTCAACAAGGAATATATTCTCTACCTTTATTAGACCTTATTCAACACAGCTCCAAATTGTTTGTTTCTCTTCATTTTCACAAGAAGTTATATAGTCCTTTTTGTGAAATGTTAAACATAATACTATTTTTAATTAAAAGGCAGAATTCTGAACAAAATAACGATTTGTTTAATTTATTTTTTCGTATCAGTAAAATTGAGTCCTCGAAGTCTTCAAAATTTACCTTGAAAATATTTTCGAAAAGTTTCTTTTGTTGACCGACTTATGCGATAGTTAAGATCACTAAATTTAGATAAGATCTAGACATGTTTTTTCGAAACAATGGGATACATCACATAAAAAAACATAACTCTATTGTGCAATTCCAGTAAATTTTTTTAAATTTCGTAATATTTGGGTCAAGTGGTTTTTCTATTATAAAGCTTTTTTAGCTTTTGAGTTATAGTCATCTTTTTCGAAATTCCCATATTTTTGATTTTATGTTCAGAAGTTAGTTGAACACGAAAGTGTTTCATGGAACAAAAAAGAAAAAAAACAGTGGAATTTGAGCGTGTATGTACAGAGAAGTGTAACTTTGATATAAATGGAAAATTTTCGAAGAAGGTTTCATTCCATTTCAGGCACCTTGAATTGTATGTAGCACCGAATACAAAAGCGAATTTTCTCTCGATCTAGCTTAGCGACAGCAGTAGAAGTGCAATTACTTGTTAATAATTAATCTTTAGGGAATTAACCTGGCTGCAAAATTGATTTATCGCCACGCACTCCTTTCTCTGGAAAGTTCAGTTTTTAATTAGCCCCGCCGTCTTGGCCACATCTCGGCATCGTTGAGTGTCTTGTCCGGGCATGGAAACTCTGGTCCAGCTCCTCCTCCGGCCCAAGCTCCCAACCAGTCGGCTCGCTGGAGGAAGGAGGACTTTTCCGCCAACTAAACGCCATTTAATCAACAATTAATTGCTCGATCTATTGACGTAAATGAGAAATTAATTCAATTTGGTGACACGATTTCGGTTGCGTGGTTGCCCTGCTGGCGTCCTCCGGCTAGGTCGTTCCTCTGGTCGCGCGGCGCGGGACGGTGAGCCCTCTCTGAGCCGAACAAGCCGAAGACAAGAAGTTGGTCTGCTTAATTGGAGCAAAATGGCAACAACAAGGAACCTGGTGGAACCTGGTGGCTACACAAAAAGGTTAAAAGTGAAATACAGAGGCAGCGCGGAGTTAAAGAGTTAATTTATTGCACATTTAGTTAACGTATGTAAAGCGAGAGTGGAGTGTTTGTAATTAAGTTTTGTCGTTGAATTAATTGGCGTTCAAAAGAGGAAAAATGTTATCGAAAGCATCTGGCGGGCGTGGATAACTCGCAGCAGCCGTAGCAGCGTCGTGAGATGGACCGTCGCGCATGGCGCGCAGGTAATTAAACCTTGCTCATCGTATCGCTGCTTTTTCTCGACCAATCGATGACTATAGATTTCTTATTTTGAAATCTTTAAATTTCGCTAATTATTGGAAATGCTTGTTTACTTCCTCCTCTGATCATGAGAATATTTGGATAATGCTAACCAGGTATCGTGCAGCGCGGTGTCTGATCATGGTCTAGTCACCGGAAGTCGTTTATTACATGACTGCCCTCTAGTAGCTAGCTACTTTTACTAAATAATCCATCGACATCTTCGATTGATCTCTGCACGGAAACTACCTAGTCCGACTAGGCAGGTGATATTTAAAATTTGCCACAATACTGGAAAATAATCGCCGCTAAATGAAAGAGTCCGATATCCGGTGGTACAAAAAAAAAAAACAAAACAAAACAGAACAGTCGGTAATCGAAACATCGACTCAATTAAAATTTTATACTAATTTGATTCGGGAAGTGAGCAATTAAAAAGCGAACTATCCCGTCGTTGAACTATTCAAATAGCGGGGAATGCCCACCGAATGTGTGCGCTTAATTTCTCCTAAATAATGCAATACCCGTCGCAAATTAGGTTGGTGAACCTTTCGATACCAGCAATTACCCCGCGGTGTTAATGACCCACGCAACAATTAAAAATAAACTCGCGGTACGGTAGCGCAGTTCAGCAACCACTTGATATCGAATTTGAAAGTCAGCTTGTGGAAGTTTCTGATTAATTGGATACGCCTGCATTTAAATTGCAACAATGAAACATTGTCGCATGCAATCCGGGGTCAATGCGTCATCAATATTCACCTTTTCTCGCGGCAAACAAATCGAATTCGAACAACTTCCCTCTGAGTGTAGCACACTGTCCTCCGCCGGTAGGAAGGATTCGAGGTCAATTGTATGCGTACCCTTTGCATTTGCATACGATTAAGAATGCAAATGTCCAGCAATCCGGTAACCATAGTCGCCAGGTTCTTCCAAAATTGATTTGCACCTTTCCATTGATCAGCACTTTATCGGCAATTAGTTCCGATTTATCGTTTGGTTGCACTTTTCATTTTAATATTTCTGCCTTAATTGGCACACGGCGAAAAGGGGACTCGGACGGTAATAATCATGAATGGAATCCATTGCTCTGACACTCCGCGTGGTAATTTGCGCAAATTCAAATAAGCCTTAATTGTGCATTAAAGCTTAATATAAATTAGTGGTCTACATAAACGGAACACTTCAGGCCGGTTTCTCATCCTGCTTCGAACGCGGCCGGGTTGTCCGGCGCAGAACGGCCTGCAAAACTCGTAAAATTTTACGATTACCAGACTAATTTTATGAACTGCGAAGTGGAGCAAGTCAGGGAGAAGCATGCAAAATCAATGCAAAAGGTCCCTCCGCGGCAGACTCACATCGCGGCGATAAATTTGCTCTACCGTCCAATTGACCGACCGATCGCTTCAGGAGCTGAAGCTCAAGGTTCGATCCGAGGAGGTTGAGATGCTTATAGAAGGGTCTTCTACTCGAGCTTGTTACCAAAATTGATGGAACATTTCTGGAACACGTTCGCAATTTATTTTGTACATGTGGCATGAGGTCAATACGCTTTGGGTGGAATGCGTTTTGTGAATGGCTTAATTTTAGTTTTGAAAAGAGTTAACTTCTTCCCCTGTTTGTCTGGCTTAAATCTTGCTCTTTTTGGGTTTTTCCATCAGTTCTTCCACTTTTCTTTAGGTCTTGCATCCCCACTCAGTATTAATAATAATACAGCCACTTCTAAAAGAAACACTAAAAAGTTAAATGTAATCAGAGCAAAAGGTACATACATCACACTTTTGAATGGTTATATGTGGTTTTAAACTACACAATGCACGTATCGATGAATCAATTGATTCTATTGTAGAATATTAAGCCATACGTAAGATAAAGTTTAAGTTTGACTTAGAACTTTGAAAGCAGGAACAAAAATTCAATCTATTACTATTGCCTGCTTTATGGTCATCTCTTTTACAAATGATGTGGGAATGAGAAGAATTGGTCACCTAGGATGGTGTTAAACCCTAGTAATATTTTGAATATCTTTTTTATATCTTTAGTAGAGGGAATATGATTTTCAGGATGGATCATTACATCCGGCGTTTAGAAAAAGTAAAATGAAAGCTCAAATATCGAAGACTTCAATTAATTTTTAAAACAATTAAGAAAGGTTGTACTAAGAGGCCTAAACGTGACTTATTTTAAAGCCTGAAATTCCTGTTTCGTAAACCATATATTCAGCTGCTATGACCTTTAATTAATTTTTTAAGCATTTAAAAGAATAGCAAAATATTAGTATTTCTTACATTTTTAATTCCATTTTCTCAAATTTAATCAAAACATTTTTTTTCCAATTTGTGATCGATAAAAAATATTGCCCTAATTAATTAGTGATTTTTCGAATTTGTTAAAAGTTATGACAAACTCAAATAAGTTTTTATTGAAGCTATGAATCAAATAATTTTTATGTTTTTATGAAATCTTCAAACAGAAATACAAGCTTGTCGATTTCACATGGTGGTCTAAATTAATTTACATATTTCGAATCTTTCTAGCTATTTATAAAATGGTATCTGAGAAACTCTACAAGATACGAAACGATATTAACGAGAAAAAACTTTATTTTATTTTATTTTACTTTCCTCAGCATCAATTTCAACGTTGACTAAAATAAATTACATATTTTTCTTTTTCAACTCATATAGCACTTGATTTATTTAAAAAACCATATTCACTTTTTCTTAACATGGCCGAGATTGGCTCATAAACACTTGGATATCTGAAAGGAAACAAGTAATACCTAATTCTTCTGGATATCACGAAAACCGAATTTTCGAATTCCTAAATTTCCAGCGAAATTATCGTTTTTTCTTAAATCTAATAGGAATTGATTGAAAAACTTAAAACGTTTTTTTTTGAAAATCTCAATAATGTGAAAAAATCTTTATTGTATAAGGAAAAATATTTTAAGTACCACAAATTATTTCTGTGTAAAAATATTTCCGCAAGTGATAAGAATTGAGAACGAGAAAACCACTTTATAATTACTTAATAATTACTTAATATTTGAAGTATCGAAAGTCCCTCTTTGCTGGAAATTATAGATGTAAATTAGCATTACCGGGGAAGGATTTTTTTTTCGGAATTTAGCGTAATTGCAGTTTGTGTTCCGATTCGACGGAGCGAATAGCACTAGTTATTTCGTCATATTGCAATTAGAAGTTTTGCAGGTAGTCTTAGATAAATGCAGTAACAAGTGCACCTCAGGCGTTCACCTTGCCGAAGCCTCGTTCAAAACTGACCCGCGGCACACACACACGAGGATCGAGGGCAGCGGAAAATTACCTCGAAATTGCTCGGCTGAAAATTTTTGAATTCCAAACACAAAACAAACAGCTTGTTAAAATTCCGCATTTCACTCGCCCTTCTTAAGGAGCGCGGCCGCGAAACCACCGCAAGAATAAGACAAGGAGCATCGTGCTCGGCGTTCTGCCGTGGCCATGACACACGACTCATCTCGCCATCGATCTCGGCCCTTGGCGCGTCTGAGCGGGATCGTGGTGGTGAAGCCCAGTGTACAGGGAACGGCCATTTTTGACAGAACCGTTGGCCAATTAAACAAATGACAAATTGCGGAAAAAACTTGCGTGCCATTAGACAGCAAAAAACGGGCGATTTGCGCTAAATAAAGAAACTCGCCGAAGCCGGCCTTCGTCTTATTGTCGCGCAGGTCAAGTCCCGGGAATCAAGACTCTATTGCCGATCTGGGATCTGGGATCTTGGTCTTCCCGCGATGCGATCCGCATCCGCGTCGAGGTCCGCAAAAACGACAGGATTCCGATCCGCGGGGAGCTCGTTTGACCGGAATTTCGAATTAGTTGCAGGATATGGGTGAATCCAGAATTCTGGATAAATGTCACAATGTACCGGCATTGGCGCGGGCAAAAATTATGCGATTGAATTAAAATTGCTCGAGTCGCTTTTTGCTGGCACTCCCAGCATTAGTTCGAGTGGCACGAATTGCCAGAAATTCGACGGCCAGTCTCGCACCGTTCCGGAGAATCGGGGAACCGAGGATGAGACCCGGCCGCGCAGTAAATGATGATAATTAATTGCGATTCCTCGGCAAAAATTTTTTCGGCATGCACTCGAGGACAGACTAATTGATTTTTATAATTGGGAACTGTGTCAACTGGGAATCTGAAAATTCGAAAGTTGTCCAGTCCAGGAAATGCAAGGTGACGTAATGCAGGAGAAGTCTTTCTAGAGCGCAAAAAGTTCGACGACTACCAACGGTAGTAATGTTGATTTCAGGTAAACAACAAACAGTAAGGTGAAAAAAAAACCCTTGATAACAAAAAATCACGTATGATTGAATAACGGTAAACCGACGTATGCGAACCAGGTCATTTTAGGCGTATGTTACAATCTTTTTGTACTAACAACTACAAGAGGGTGTAGTAGTATCAATTTTAATACTGTCGACTTTTTAAGAGTGTCGGAGAGGTGATCTCTATATTTACAAATGCTTAAAAGATAATTTAAAAAGATATTTATAATTAGTATCAAAATCTCGAATTGAATTCTTTTCTATTTCAATTGAATATTTTACAGAAATAAAACTGTTGCATTATAGAAAATTATAATTTTAATTAAAACGTTTTCGTCACTGCCTACGACGATACACACCAGCTCTAAAGATCGATATTTGTTTATATTTACTAATCCAATGTCAGATTGGTTTAACAATATAAGAAGTAAGAAGTAGTATTGAAAACAAAAATATTTGCTCACTAGTGTTACAATGGTATTTCCACATGAGTTATTTGGAGAAATTTTCCAAAAGTTACTAAATTATTTTACATTTTACTTCTTAATTTATTTCTATAATGCTGCATAAAAGTCTTATCTTTTAGAGTGGCTGTTTAGAAGTAATAAAATTGTGGAAAAATAATGGGATCTCTAATTTAGTTTATTATATGATACATTAATATCTGTCTATTTTAAAGTAGTAAAATTATCTATATATTATGTAGCTGACTAGGATGTGTAGAAGTTTGTAATTAAGATAAAATATGTGATTAAAAGGAAGGATACGGATAATAAAAATGAGGCTATAGTTTATTATGTAATAACTTTAAACTCGATGGTCATGTGAAGGGTCTAGCAAAAACAGAATTGAAAACTAAATCTATCTATTAAAGGATTATTCAGTGCGAGGCATCTTTTCAGGCCAATGACACTGCTATTTAATAAAGTAAAATATTACGTTGCAGCTATGTAGCAGACCTTGTTCCCACCCTACCTGCACAACTATCCCGTCTTTTAATTTATCGTGATTAAAGCGACAACTCAGGAGCAGTGTCATTAAAGTTCTTTTTTAATTAGCGACGCCATTCGTCATAAATGTCAAAGTCGCGGCAATATCGACGAGAAGTTGCAGGAGGCAAAATGATTGAGATTTTTACTCGCAACAATTATTCTGCTCCATCTTTATACAAATCAAAGGAGCATCACGAGCAAAAAGGCGTTCTGGCTGCCTTTCTTCTCGCCCCGTTGCGCCCTCGCGGGCGTCACCTGGGGAACTTAATTTTCTATCCTGTTTGTTTCCACATTCCGCGGAATCAATACCTTCGGCATTTAAAACAAATGACAAATCTCGTCCGCGGCCGAGGAATAAATTTCTCTTCAGCTCCTTGCACTAACAGTAGCAGCCGTGCAGTCGTTCCCGGAAGACATAAGTCCACGGCCGCGAGCAGCAGCGGCATGTCCACGGGATGCTCCCGGATCGCGCTGCAGCCGAGAAGCGGCGAATGCGCGATGCTCGCGGAATACATTACGGGCAGGCATTGCTCGATGCGGCTAACGAGACCCAATTATAAATACTTGGCACGTCTGTGACATTCAATCGATAAATAATAAGAGCTAATCTGGGTCTCTTCTGGGTTCAGGTCCGATGCTGGGTCGACAGGTCCGGACGCCGAGCTGCTCCTCGCCGACAATGGCCGCGCTTGATCGAATAAGTTATCTCCTAATTAGAAATTTATTAATGATCGAGTGGCTTTAATTAATTTCTCGGTCTCGTCTGCCTGCCAACATGCCAGCACTGGGAATCCCGTCTTGTTATTGACAGGAAATTGAATTTCAGCTTTTTGCCAACTCCGTCCTCATTCTGAAGTGGTCGATTCGCAGCCCAGTGCGACGCATCAGTTGTAGAGGAGGATTCATTCACGGCTGACACCGTGCGATGCAATAAACCAAATGTGGTGTCCACGGGGACTCGTGAAGGATCCTAAAAAGGAGGTTAAGGGGCACTCTCATTAGTATAGGGTACAAGAAAGACTAAAAACTGTCCACTACGTCCCATAGGAATTGACTATATTGGGATATTTAGGATAGATATCGAGAATTGGTCCAGTTTTGGTTAAGAGATTGATGTCATTGGTCGAAATATCCCAAAATACACTAGAATATTGGAAAGCATCGATAGATTATTTTATATAAGAGCTGATTTATAAAACTCATCTGTTTTTTAATTTTTTTTGTGTAGAAATAACAAAAAAAACGAAAATTTGTGTGATATCTTTTGATACACGACTGAAGAAAGAAAATCATACTGAATATGCTCTTTCCATCAATGTGTTGAAGAAAATTTGTAAGAGACTGAAGATGGACGGGAATCATTAAAGCTAACATGTCCATGGTTAACGAGCCCCAACTCTATACGTCTATCAAGCCGGCATCAATATGTCACATAAATTGGAAGAAGTCATCGGATAGATTAGATAATTTGATATCGATAAAATGGCGAGGAGGCCAATTCCCAAGAACCAGCAGCGTCTAGGTGCGCAAAAAGAGACCCGAAACGGCGAAACGGCCGCACAATGCCTCCTTTAAGACCTTAACAAGTCTCCTGAGCACGGGCAGCAAGTGAATGCGTTGCGCGCTCGATCATAACACGCTACAATTTTACATCTTGAAAGATTGCGCGCGATAACGCCCGTTTGCGGGCCTACGTTTCCCATTTTGAAAGCTAACCCTTCTGTTCGGGAACCCATTATAAGGAAAATGAATTCCCCCGGATCGTATAAGGCATAAGTGGCTTACGAGCCGCACCAAGGAAGCATTGGCCACCTCAAGGCGATCCTCGAGTGTTGATACCATTTTCTGCAAATCGGGCGCTCGAACTCGTTTGGTGATCGCATGATGGCGATCACATCGATCTTCGCGACACGTGTTTCGTCAAATGAACGTTCCAAATGCAAATCGTCTTTTCCAGACACAAGTTTCACCTTTTTCCTGCAATTCGCAATTCTAATAGACCGCTTCTGGTGGACCATTTGAATAAATATTTTCAATTCGATTGTTTGGCCAATAAAAGGTGAATGTGAATGTCTGAAGCTTCAAATTTGTACGGGAATTTCCTACTTGCATCATTACTTTGTTTACGTACTTTAGGACTTGGTTCTAGTTTTGGAATATCAATGCTATCAGCAGCATGGGATAGTTAAAAACATACATACATAAAGAACTCCTGCTTTGTGTCTTAACATCTGATTAATTGCATTAGTTACACAAAAGGGAAAAGATTATTTGGATCGTTTGAAATACAAAGAGATATTTAAGGTTAAATATCGCAGTAGTTGTTAAAATTTTCAATTATTTAGAAAAAAATAGTTTTACTTACTCATATTTTACTTGTCTTTTCGTAAAAATCAGATAATCACACAAAGAATTACTTACATATTTAATTAGTTGAATTAATTGAGATTGAGGTGTCCTAAATTGTGAGTAAGATCGTATTTTATAAATAATTATTTCCCACAGCGCTTTTCTTTCCACTATGGGTCCTAAGCCTAAGCCTAATTTTTAGTTTTATCGTTGTCGTTGTCGTGGTTCTTTTACTCTTTAATATTTTTGAATTTGAGCTTAACAATAGCAAATGATTTCAATATGATTTTTCCATTACTTCGAAATTAAAACTAAAATTGATTATATACGATAAAGTTGTTTTGATATTTATAGAATTAGCAAGGATAAAAAGGGATTGATTTTGCGTTTTCGAAAAAATATAAAGGGAGTTATAAAATGCCTGCTATATATGGAAATAGTTTAGGATTTCACTCTAACTTGCTTATTGTAAACGTTTCAGTGTATGTTTCATATTAAAAATTGTTAAACTACATCTTTAAAGTATAATTAAATGAACAAAACCAATTAATAAATAATATAAGCTAGTCCTCTCCTTTACATCGCAATGTACGTATGTAAGAGGAAGCCTAACCAGCGTTCTGGTCAACAAGATTTCATACCGTAAAAGCTTCAAAACTCAAGCCAATGGGCGTGAACAACTACGTTTGATTTAGTGGATCCTTACAACGCAAAGAAGTCGACAATTGGAAAAGTCGAAAGATTGCTGTAAGACTAACTAGATATCAGAAATCGATAAAATAATTAAAATCAGTCCCCGCCCAGCCTCCGGTCGAAATTTCATCCAATTGAGATGTTACACCACGAGACGGCTGAGCGAGGAGGGACGGGGCAAGCTATCTTGATTGCGATTATTAGCAGCACAGAGGTGTGAACCCTATTAAGGTTTTTAAGCAATTGCAGCATCCCCATAGTGGACATTGATATATGACTCAATTCCAAGTCTCGGCCGCATTTATCATGGGAAATTACTCACCGGGATCAGCTACTTTCCGCGCGGACCGTGCTAGCGCGCCGTTTTCCTTTATTAATTGGATCAGCGTTTACCGCGCTGTTTTCGATTAAGAAGTGATGAAGAGTGGAAACCGCTCGGCCCCTTTATGGACACTGGCTATCACTTATGCCGTGTCAGTTTTAATTGAGCCGCAAATTATGATATGCAATTATACGTAATGATATCTGTCAGCGTGCATGATTTACGAGAGTCCAATCCCTGGCTTTTCCTGGCCGTTGGCTTTGGGCAAGCTTCAAATATCTTTTCCATAATTGAACGTCTCATAACTTGGCAGGTATTTAAGCGACTGCGGAATGATGATTAACTGAGTGACACCGGTTAAGTATTTTTCTGCTTCTGGAGCTTATCCCGTAGGTGTACGCGAGCAGAGGAATTAAAAGCAGGTAAAATGTCTACATTGTAAATCAGAGAAAATCACTAATGGAATATTTTAAGACCTATAAAGCATTTTTCGCATTGTTGCAGTCAAGCAATATTTTGAAAATGATATGCGCATGCCACACAAAATAAATGGAAACTGTGAAAATTTAGATATCTTTGATTAAAAGTTTATTGAATGAGATTTACGGACACTGAATTCATAAATTTGAGAGATTTTCAGAACAATGTGTTATTATTATTTGTACAAATATACAGAATTAAAACTTGGATTTTGAAAATAAAAACATTTATTATATTTGTAAATGTTTACACTAAAATCGTCAAAATGATGAGTTCTTTAAATCTAATGTTAAAAATTAAAATTATCGATATCTTAAGTATCAGTCTTTATAATTTCTTTTTTAGCTACCTTTCAATAATTTAGTTTAGTTTAAAGCTTTAATTCTTCTCATTAGATGCTATTCTGGACTTTTTTTTTTCGAAGGCTAAATTTTAGATTTTATGGAATTGTGTATAATTTTTACTAAGGTCCATGCAAAAATAGTCAACATTCTTCAACAAAATCACTAGCAACCTTTTTGTTTTAGTTTTTGTTTTTCTACATACAACTTAGAAAAGCTTTACTTTATTCCTGAATTTAAATCTATAAAGCAAGATCTGGAAAAAATGACAAATCAAAAGTTGATTTTTTATAATTACAATAATTATTTACTCTTATTGTTAGTTAATAGTAAAACAGTTTGCTGAGATAGTTATAAAAATATTCCAGATCCATAAAAACTGGTACGAGTGTTCAAAACACAGTTTTGAATCGAAATTTGCAACCACTTAGTCTTTTTTTCTTGATCGATCATATGCTTTTGTTTCTGAAAGTGTTAGAAAACCATTACTTTCTGTATTTTTACAAGCTTTTAAGCTTTATAGTTTTCTTAAGATTGGCAAAATATAATTTATGAGTCAATTCGTAAGGGTTTTCAAATGTTAAATCGTTATTAACACTATATTAAATTTTTTACCACTATTATATTAATTTCAAATCCTCAATCCCCATTTTTGATCGTCTTTAAAATGATCTAAAAATGTTTTCCTCTCCACCGCAGACAAATTTTGTTTTGATCATATACTGTATTAAAATCACTTAGAGATAGTAGATGGTAGAGATAATATAGAGTTTAGTAGTTTTATCAATGCTATTATTATGAATTTGTCGTAGCCGTTGTTAATGATAGCGTAACACATTTCTAAGTCTATGTTTTCGGCGCGCGGGTACTAGAGGTTGTAATTTAAGCGAACAACTCAATACCAATTAGATAGGGAGCTAAAGGAGCACAGGATCGAAATGTTCGGCATTCCAACTACCAATTAAGGCGATAAGGCCGGTGAAAAATTCCGGTGAAAAAGGTCCCCAGGACCTGGGAGTTGGGACAGAGACAGGAGACGACAATCGATATGTCATTATGGAGATTCATTCGCTCGGAGAATTTATTGTTCCAATTAGCTGCGTTAAACTCGAATATATTTCAGCAGGGCGACTTCACCTTTCGACTGGCACTGGACCCTTTCGGAACTTGAAAGAGTTGGCCTGGCCCTCCGAAGGCTTCGAAGGTCCTCGCTATCTCCCTTGTTAAAATTTATTTTTGCTGCCTTCTTGGAATGGCTACTGGCCGGAGCTCCGGGGACCTGAATTTATTTGGCCAAATACACCGGGGCCGTAATAAGTCAAAGGGCGCTCCAAAGTGGATGGGGCAGTTGGCACTTTTTTCTCGACCGACCACAGTTCCTCCAAATTGTCCCAAATAATGGAAAATGGACCTAATTGTCTTCGGAGGCACGCATAATGCATCATTTCTTCATAAACAACACAACCTGCGTCTTCGTTCGTTGAAGAGGCCGACGAAGATGCGAGGCCGACGAAGATGCGAGGCCGACACTGCGTTCTTCCGTCTTATCAGATGGGAATTAAATTGGACGAAAAATGAGGATCGAGCAGCGCTACCAAAATTCAAATTTAAAATTATTCTGAAAGACAAATCTCGTTAGGGATTGAAACAGATGCGATAACCGAACGACAGCGAGGTGAAGAAGTTGCAACATGCCGAAGGAGCAATAAACATAACCAGTAGCCGGTAGCTGTTAAGTGGAATCTCATTCCGTTTTGTCCGTGCCCACGAGGGCTCGATAAGACGTTGGTAAGACCCCGCCAAGACGGAGGAGCAGTCGACCTGAAGAAGTCGGAGTCGATAAATGGCGGAGGATAGCGGGTGCCCTGCGGGCATTGGAGAATAAGAACTTAATCTCGGCTGTATCATTTGCTCGATGACTATAGGAACTTCGACACATACTTAGCCCTTGAGTGGATGCTGGGGATGAGGACCAGCAGCATCAGCGGCAGCACATGGTCCCGTCTTCTGCGGTGCAGTTTGGGTTTAAGAAAAGAGGATTCCCTGTAAACAGAAAACTGAAAAGAAGTAACGAACAAAAGTGACGAAGGAGATAAGGGATTAATCGGTGACACGAACAGCGGATTTGGATCCAATTTAGAGCCATCGATGAACATTTTGTAATTGGGTGAATATATGGATAACGAGGAGTCCCCGGGCCTCCTTCTCTTTTTTCTGCAACGCAGAAGCCACTATGCAGCGATCTGCAGTCGGATTTTTGCGTTTTTACGTTGCGTCTTAAGACTGGAAGACTTGCGCGAAATATCTGATCGTTCCCTCTGATAAATAATTGGAATTTGCTAAAAATTAAGAGAGAGGCTAGGAACGAAGAGATAAGTGTAAAAAATAAAGTAAAAGCATTAAGCTGTTAAAAACGCCTAGCGCCCATTTCTTACTTTTTTAATAATTTACTGTTTCCTTTTTTCTTTGGAAAACTGCATTGACAAAGCGGGGTATATTAAAAAGGTAAGACAAATACGAATCGAAAAAACGTGTCTTTCGTCACTTTTTTTTATCATAAAATCATCTATTTTTTTAAAGTAAAAATTACAAAGTTCAAAAAGACTTTATTTCAAGGACTATGTGATAAATACTTTTATCAAACTTAAAATTTGATCTACCTCAAAAGGTTTAATTAATTTTCAGACGTTCGACTTGTTCAAAACTTGTAAAGAATAAAGAAATCAAATTTTTCAAGATTATAAGTGACCACACCCAGTTAAAAATCTTGATATTTATACGTTTTAAATTTGTCTAATTAAATAAAATATACGGCATTTTTTCATTTGATGTCAAGCTTTAATTTATATATATATTCGTATCTTCAAAGAAACAGATTGTCGCAGCTTTACTAATTTATTATTAACGAATTAATTAGTTTTATTGTTCGTATCGTATTCATATTGAAAATATTAACATCTATTCAACAATAACTGAGTAGGTGACGTAAGCCAGTTAATAAATATTAAACATGCTGAAAGACAGATAGTGTGGGCGATCTATCAAATTATAAAACCACTATTAATAGAATTTTACAAAATTTAATTCCTTACAAAAGTAAGCATGTCTTTCGAACAAGAAATCGCTGCCCAAAGTTGGAACTGCTTGGAACAAGTTTTCTATTTACAAAAGTGATAAAAATGAATTAGAGAAGGCAAGCAATAAATCGCCTTATTTCCCTGATAATATTGTACATAAATTTAGTTGACATAATCCCGAAAAATAGCTAATAAAGATAGCGCGCAGTGCATTCACTGAAATATTACTGAGCCGTGCACAACAGTGGCCTTTATTATCGCGATCGGGCCCAAATAAATTCCCAAGAAAAAGCAATTAAAATCAACTATTTCAAATTGATAGAAAAGATGAAAAAGGAAACGAACAAGTCTTCCTCCGTGACATAGGGAGTATAGGGGGCAAATAAATCAGAAAATTCTTTCATGATCAAAATTGGACTTTTAAGACCCCACAATTGGCCGTAATGGCGGGATTATCATTGAAAAGTGGAAATTTATAGCCCAAAAACGATGACCTGAGCTGAGCACTAATGCCCCACAAAACAAGCAATAAAGACGTACTCGATGATCTTTCAAAGGAGCGTAAACTTTTAACTTTCGATCTGCCACTTCAGTAGACAAAAGCCTGCCGGAACAATTGCCGAACGGCGGATGACATAATTTATGTGATCTGAATCCGAGGTACCAGCCGTCCTAGATTAGGACCGCTGTGTTACCAACAATCGCGTGATACAGGTAGGAATCTAGAGGTGGAGATCTTGCAATTCTCCTCCTTGCTGGGAAGATCTTTTTACGTTTCGCCAAAGATCATAGACGGATGCTGCAATGATTAATGAGGACATAACTGACTCGAATCCATTGTGCGCTTTTTTTCGATTTTTCACACTCGTCGCTGGGACCCATGCGTGAAAGAGTCATTGTGTACTACTGGGACGAAAATCCGAATCACTGCCTAATATTTTCATATTTTTCACTAAAATTGTGTCGAATATGACACGGTGCTGCTGAAACGATGAAATTATGGGGAATTCATGGAGGCAATTTGGAACCCTGAGGGCCTTTGCGAGGCCACTCCTGCTGTTCTTTGCAAAACTCCGAAGAAAATCATCAATGGGTGCATGGATTTTTGAATGAACCCTTTTATGAATGATCCGCTTGGACTTTTGTTGGAAAATTAATGAAGTCTTCCACCACGAGCTACGAGTTAATATTCGCAAAATGGATACTTGAGATTTCTTTATATTGCCTCTTTTGCAACCTGAGTGCACCTGGGTCAATGATTTGCTTCAAATCAATTATCCACGAAACAATTGAGCGCTGATGTCTCATTTATGTGTAAGGAGATTTTTTGAAAAATGATGGATGACTTGGTCAAAATTTACTCACAATTTCAGAAAATGCTGTGGAGAAAGCAAAAAACGAATATATTTTGAAATTTAATGGTCGAAGTCACGAGTGGTTCAAAGAGCAAGATTTGTCCTAACTGCGCGATGAATGGTCAATTTAAGCAAAAAAGCCTATGCATTGGCATTTTTTAGAAAAACTGCAATGTAATCTTCATGAAATCTCGTATGAATAAGGCACTGCTTAACAATGAACTGCTAATAACAAAGTATTATCATGATTTTGAGTCGGAGTGGAAAAACTCAATCAATTTTGTGAGACGTAAGAGTTCTAAAAATTCATTTGATTTAAAAACTTAACTAAAGCAAAATCGAGGATGATCAAGTCAAGTATTTGATTAGTATCTTCCGTGAAATCATTGTAAACAGTTTGGCTAGTACTCGTATTAGCCAAGAAGGTTTAAAACTAGGCACAAAGGTGGTTTAATATTGGTTCACTTTCAACCAAGTATATTTTGGGGAGAATTAAGTACTTTCTCTTTACTTAAGCTCATGGTAACTTTAAAAAGTATAATTAGAGATTTATCCAGGTATATTCGTAATTTTAAGATCTAATAATTTTTCTTTCATCAAAGTTAGTAATATACATTTCACCTTCGCATCCCATTTTACGGCTAGAGGTAATAAGTTACGATTTAATTTCTTAACTTTCTGTTAAGTTTCTGTGGGTAGGTAGTCTTCGTATTTTAAATGTTTTTCTAACTATGCAAATATTGTACGTTGTTGTCTTTGCTAGAAATGTGTATATTTTTACTTTTTACTCTTCCTAGCAGATCGTCGATTAGTACGTGCCTCTAAGCCGGTGGATCTATAAAAGGCCAGGTTGCAATGAAGTTTCATGCTCCTGGTGGACGTATCATTGCCGACGAATTTCAAAGGGGCGTTTGAGATACCCGATGTGAGTGACTAATTACATAAGATAATAAGGCAAATCCTAGTTAGCAAAAATCGAACCATTTGCGATTTGCGAATAAATTACAATTGTCACCGTGAGCCCGACGGCGATGGTGACGGATCGATAGAAGTGGCCGATAATTAAGCGAGTGCAATTCGGATCGAGTAGCTTCCAGGCGGAGTGTCTTTCGTGGGTCTGATTGGAGCTCACTTTGGCGGGCTCGGGCTCCATTAGGCCATTTCTGGATGCTGTAGCCGAATAAATCACCGGTGTCAGTAGCGAACATTTATTGACTCATTAGCCACATAAATCTGCAGGTAATTCGGTGCATGTGTGTGAATGTTTAATTATAGATGTCACGAAAACAAATAATTAACCGCAATATATCTGTCCGAATACAAGAGTCGCGGTAACGAGGTGCAAATTGATCGCAGGGGAGGGGAATAGGTGCGACTAGGTAATACGCTACCGGTTGTGCATAGGAGCCACGCAAGGCTCCGTCTCCGGACGGGACCGGTGAGTGCGCTAGGCGCAAAAATGCAGTCACATTTATCTTGTTCCTAATTTATTGTAATAAAACGCTTCTATTAGTTCCCCGATTATTATTAACGGCTTATCTGCGGTTCTACATCAGCTTGCATGTCACGGGGGCAGAAAAGGCTGTTGTGCTTGTAGTCGTGCTCCGGCTTTCGTGACAAAATTCGCATTAATCAGGAAAAAATTCGCTAATGGGAGTTGCGTTTGAAAAATTAAAATTTATTTTTAAATTAATTACCTTTCATAGTGACCTGCCCGTCACCGACCCGTCGCGTCGTCTCACATTCAGTGAATAATTAGACCGACAGTTCGTGTCCTTCTTTCTTGCACTTTGCCTAATCGTTTCTGCTTAATTAGTGCACTACCTGTACCTGGATAGCATTCCTGAAGCAATCACTTATGACCTCCTAACTTCACGAGCTTCGGTTTGCGTCACTAGTCAGAATTTCAAAGAATAAGAAAGAAAAAGAAAGTATGCTTTCTAAATATTTTTATTTCATTGTATTTTAAAAACTTAAAAGTTAACAGCTGAACTTGAAAATAGTGCTTAAACACTTTTCTTCAAATTGAATTTGCTGTCGAAAAAGTAATATACAATTGCCATAGTCTGGATTTAATGCTTAAAAAATTGTAAATGAGTGAATCTCTTTACACCCTATACCTGAAACCAGGAATCCTGCTGATCCTGTTGTGCTTTATTTGAAACACAATGGAGGATTTAAATTTAGTTGCCCTAAAATAGCAATTGGAACACTATACACTGTACGTAGTTATATATCAGTACGATGCACAATGGGTCTCTCATCTTTAGGATGGCTTTTAGTGCAGAACAGAGCACAAAACAGGTAAAAACAATTTTCGTAACATCGCGACGGAAGGCCCCTCATTTGTAGATGAATTTCTCGTCGTCTCTCAATTAAAATTCCAACAGACGTCCATACAAACTATCAGAAGCAGAATTACATGTTCGCCAACCAAACAGGCGAACATTCAGCTGAGATAGGGCACCCAGCGCAGATATTTTACCTTTTAACCATTTTCGCTCTTAAATTGCGCCTAATAAACTGCTACTGGCATTCCACGACAACAGGTGTAACAAATCCACCGTGCGACGACATCTTCGGGGCAGCGACGATCCGCGGTTCCCTCTGCGCGATTCGTCGTCCGCGATCGGCTGCTTCAATTTCACACTGGCGATGGGGTCCCGGGTTCGCGGAGTCCGGGAGCCTGGGGCCCAGCCCTTGGTGCCGCCGCTCTGCACAATTCATTGAGCTCCTTCAAATTGATTTCTACAGCCCGGCCCCGCGTTCACTCCCGTTCGCAGCCGCATGCCTCCACGACCGCGAGTCCGCGAGTTCGCGACATCGCGAACAAGTCCGCGGTTCGCCGGACATGCACCCCAGCCCGCGGGTCTACAAAAAGCGGAATTGCATTACAGTTAAACTCCCAATTAATCCAACTTTGATGACTGACATTGTTGGGCTTTTTCTGCCCCGCGGCCTGCTATTTACCTCACTTTGTGTTTTTGCCCGGCTAAATTGCGCGTTTCTTCAATTATTATTCCAATTATATAGCTCGGCCTTCCCTGTGTCTATCATCCATTGACGGGTTTCGTTATCGACATTTTGTTGCTGTCAATGTATAAATTTATATCGCCGAGTCCTGCGGTGACTGGCCCGCCCCGCCCCGTCCAGCCTCGACCGCTCCCAGGAGCCGCGCATAAAAACGTCGAGGTTTTGTCGTCATTTGATATATACGTATCAATCAGGATGCTCTGTGTTTGCTCGCGACTGTTATCTCAGGTACACGGCCCAGATTAGTTTTTCCTGATGAATTTTTCCTCCTCAATTATGGGAGATTTGTTGACAGTCAGATTTATTGTGTTCAATTTTAAGCCAGACTTTTTATAGACCCCTCTGTTTACGTCAATACACACTTGCAGATTTTAGGGCTGGTACTGATTTCCCCTTTCCCTCGCCGAGATCCACAGCAAGTTAAATTTAGCGAAGCTATGTACTTGTACTGTCCGCCAGTTGAGTAAGTATCAGAGGGTATCTGCCCGGAATGGTTTTAAGTTAAGACGTAGTTCAAGGCATGATTACAATAAAAAGGTATATATGAGTGTTTCTCAAAAGCAAACAAAGTATTTCGCAATCTTTGAGTGTTTACAAAAAAATTAAAATAAAACAAATGCGCAAATGCAATAGTATTGACAAAAATTAAATGCCAGTTTGTCAAACTCGATTAAAGCTATTAAAATTAATAGAAACTGAATAAAAATGATTCATGTGCAGATAAAAATATCAATCTAAAGAGCCTGTAAAAAAAGAAAAAAATTGTTATAATTTATAAAATAGCTTAATTCCAGCAAATAAAAAATACTAATTAAGAAATTTTAATGAAGTCGTCAATGAAGATAATAAGGCGGTCTGCCATTTCGTGTTTGCGGTGGTAAAAACAAAATATTTTTTCGAAAGACTTGAAAGTGTGTTATGATTGCAAAAAATTTACTAAAAAGAAAAAAACTTCCCTTTTTCAACAAAGTGGTCCATTTTTTTATTTACCAGTTTTATCAAAACTAAAATTAAATTAATTAAAACGTTTACGTTGAGAAGGTAGGGCAAAATATATTTTGTAATAATAAAAAAAGCTGGCATATAATACATAATAAAATACATACTCGCATTATATAAAGACATTAGAGGAAATAGTTTGTTTAGTTTGTTTTCGATGTGCATATAATACAAGGTATTTACCAAAAAATTCGCCAAGCCAACAGGTTCGAAGTCGTCTCAACATCTCATAAATCAATCAGCAGCCGAGCCTGGGAGGAATTGTTAATTACGTACGGCTTGAAGCACGATTAGATGATATCAGCGCAATCACTGACAAACTCGGATCCGGCGAAACTAATTGCAAAAATTGCTGCTGTGCGTTTCATCAGCGACGGATGGCGCATAACAAACAAATTGAAGGTACGAAATGCATCCGCCCACAACTGTCTTCAATCCATCGCAGTACACCAGCGATCTATCAGGTAAATGTCAACACCTGAGGCTTCTGCCGTGTCGTCGATTTCCCCGGTGAGGTGAGTTTTCATAATTAAGGAGGAATCTAATGAGCCGTACACCACGGAGGCACGAGTTCATTACTTCACCGGGGTTCGTTTATTCTAGCAAGGCTGTCAATTAAGGCCCCGGCCTAACGTGAGCCTTCATGGGAGCATTCCTTGGGAGATAAAATCCCGAAAGCTGCTATCACGTTTATTGCCGGATTATTACAGCCGTTATGAGTCGACGATATGGCTCTGAGGATGTGTAATTGCGTTCCATTGTTTCGATATTGGATCTACGGTTATCAGGTAGCCCCCGAAGCAAATGAGCACGCAGTGAGCTTCCCTTTCCTAGCGGGGGAGGCAAGGAGTCACCGCCATGCCCGACACCGTCTTGCGAATCCTATAGAAAGGTTGGTCTAGGTACCTCAAATCGAGGCTCTGTGCTGTGCTAACAATTAAAGATGGCAGCCGGGTGATAACAGGTACGGGTTCATATGGAACCCGTAATGGGTGTAATGGACTGCCAGGGGCTGCCGAGTACAAATCATTGTTTTATTTATTTGCCATTATTATTACTATATTTTGCGGTGCACGAGAACGGCATTAAAGCCGAGAAACGTATTTATTTCTTACCGTGACGTCCGCACGGCCGCTATTCGATGTGTGGACGATGGAAGACCCTCCAAGAGTGCGGAGGTACTAAGCCACAGAGCGCAAAGGTAACAACAAACAATTCAATTGTTCTCGCAGACTCCAGGTAATTGCGATTTGTACATGCTGAAATCCCCGGATCCATTGAGGAATATCTGTGCGAGCACATCAAACTATCTTGGGTTGGTTTTTGTGCCCACCGTGAGCCACCTTTCGCTGCCGCCGAACATCTTCGCGTATTCGTCTTGCTTAGCCTGAGGAGCTCCCATACCGCGACCGAGTCTGCAGCTCCCTAAACAGATATAAAGCCCGCTTATTATGGTTATTGGAAGATATCTTTCATCTTTTGATTATTTTCTGTTCATTCGAATGCAATGGCACATAAAGCAAAATTGACATATTTTCTATCATCTCGCTAATTGGTCTAAAGCCTCTGGGGCTCTGCTGGGTCTCCTCGAGCCAAGACCCTGTTGTTACGGGAGAGTGTCCCCATCTATGCTTTCCACTGTTTCGTTTTGAGACTCCAGAGCTACAGGCCCGACAACGACGACGGCTTTATAGATTCTAAGGACCAGTCAACTGCGCCAATTGGGAATTCAAACAAAGTAATTTCTCGAAAGATTTCGGTTTACAATGCGAAATAACAGCATTTTCACCGGCCAATTATTATAATGATTCGGACCTTAGAGACGCTATAAAATGCAAAATTGATTTATTGATTAGGCATTCTAAAAGCAATGTCGTTCGGACACGGATTCTCTTTTAGATTCAGGACGCGATGTCGACTTTCCAAGTGACTTTCCCTAATGAATTTTATCTGTATGTAATATTAATGTATCAAGTTTGTATTAGCGTATGTATAGCATGGACATGCAGTTGGTCAGCGCTATTTTTAATTTATTCATCTCAGTGTCTACGTAGTGTTTTTAAAGTGCATGCGATATCTGGAACCCGAAAGAACCTCAGATAAAAATGAGATGTCCTAATTTATAATAACACTGTTCTATACAACCGCAACGAGATAATAATTTAAATCACAACTGATAATTGATCTTTTCTTTGATTATATAGGGAAATTTGTCTCGACGTAACATACATATATGGTAATTTTTATTTCCTTCTCCATAACATGTCATGTACCACATGACACGTGGCTCACACGGTGTGCCACATAAAAAAGCACCACGTGATACGAAAGACACGACGTGGGAGGTACAGTACGTATGTTTATTAGTTTTGTTTAATTCTTTTTGGTTTGTTTGATCGAACATTTCTAAAAAATGGTTAGTGTAAATATTGAATTACATATTTCACTTTATGTTACAACGTATTAAAAAATTGAATGTGATAAATAGCGTGATCAAGTGGTCACATATTTGCCACTCAACTGGCTGAATATAATGAAATGCGACACGTTTTAAAACCGGCGCCTTAATCGCGTCTCGATCGCGAACATCACTTACAATCAGTCAAAACAAAAGACAACACAATTAATCAGGGCTTCGATCAGACCAGGTTTGGACATGTCCCCCGCCGAAAAAAAAGAAGCTCCAAGAGCAGCTCACTAGGTCTGTTCTGGCCTGGGAAGCTGTCCTCTGTCGCGCATGCATCTCGATATCATCCGAGCGATAATCAATCAGTGCGTGTTAATTGATATATAGAGCTCAGATCATTAATATTTCTGACATGTGGTATTTATACGCGCCGCTCACTCGCTCCTGATCTCGGCCGGCGGATAAGACCCCCGATAAGGCGCTGCTGGAGCGTCAAGGAAAAAATCTTATAGCATCCCGAGTGGTTTGTAACAAGCCAAAATAGTTGGATGACAGTTCAGAGAAATATTTTGAGAAATCATTTCTAGCCGCGCACTGTCACGAGCTGGGCGATCCTCGGTCTCCGTGCCACCGCGTGGTGTGCTGGTATCTAGGTTAGCTGTCATAATTCCACGTAGCATTATTGGATAATTGGGGCCCGTGAGCAAGCCGGAAGAGTAGTCACTAGGCTCATTTGTTGCCAGTTACGCCATCGGCCCTGTCAATTTAATGGTCTTAGAATTGTTAAAAATGATCCTAGCCTTCTTGTTCTGCGTCTTGAGCTAATTAACAGTTAATCGCGCAATGACGAATTCCTTATGATGTTTTCGACGAACCATCTTTTTGGTCGGCTATTAATTATTTCGTGAAATTTTAGCAAAAGACTTATTGGCAAAGATTGCTATTGAATAGTGTCTAGATTTCAGCTCATCAAAGAGCAAGTGGCCTTCTGAAAAGTGAAGACTAATTATCGCGAAATTAATGCGGATTTGAACTAGACAGGTGCCTAGAGTTCTAGACGGCGGAATTATTTCAAGAACAAGTGAAAAAGCGTCCAAGGATAAAAGAACAAAACCATTACAAAAATAGAACTGAAAAACAAACTGTCATGAAAATAATAACAAAAAAAACCTGAAACATACACAAATTGACTCGGAAGCACTAGACAATATTATAAATTAAATTAGAGAGCAAAAGTCTGTCTTTAATAATAACAACATGCCTTCCCTTGTTAGACAAATCTTAGGTTTAGTACAAATTGAAACACAATTCTTTTGGGTAAGTGTAAGAGATCATATTACTGTACCGCCATAAAACATTTCATATCTTCTATACAGCGTAAAATTTACTTATCGAATACACTTATTTGTTTTTACACTATACTTTTTTCGATTTTGTTAAATGTACTTGTTGCCAAAACAGTTGTATGAGATAAGAACAAATATGTTAAATAAGCGGCCAAAAAATTTCCTTGTATGTAAAACGGGCGCCATCATTTTCACCACTGTTTTTAAATTTACGAATATCTAATGGTCAATTTTAGTTTGTATTTTGGAAAAGAGTACTGCGACACGAATTCAGCACATAGTGAAATATTGTTTTCCTAGTCCTACCTTTTACGTGAATTAATATCAAATATGGATGTTGAAGAAGTTAAGTATTAAATCAAAGATGTTATATTCAACGTTGACCTGAGTTCATTGCCTTTTCGGAGTTTTCGCCATTGTTTTGGCGAGGTTGTCTCATATTTAATGAAGGCAAAACCGCGATGTCCTCATATTGTCCAATTTATGAATTATCACGATTCCCGCGGTTACCATTGAAACGCAATCAAATTCCAATCGTGAAAGTAACTGCAGCGCTCGTTCGGCCGCCGGCCATTTGGAGCAGCCACCTCTAGGTCTGCTTTGTCCAACAAAGGCAAAATTGGTGGCAGTAACAGCTTCATGTCGCCAATCCGATTTCGGTCTCTTCCATTTAAAGCGAAATTTAATTACGTCCAATAAATTAAGGCAACAAATTCCCGGGGCCTTATTTGCACACGGGCATCTGACCTCAGGTTTCTCCTCCTTAGGCCGGAGGCGAGCCTGGCGCGCACAATGGTACATGATCTGCGCCAGCGTTTTATGTAAGCACGTAAGTGACTCGGTGCACGCCGCGCAACTGCATAGTGCTTGCCTGCATACCTGAGATATATTTGTTTACATACCTGGCGACGACGCGGCCGAATAGGCGACTCGAGAGGTGTACGCCAGCGCAGGGCGTAATGAGGTGAGCTCGCCGCTGATAAAGCTCCTGTGCAAGAAAAACGACTCGAGGACGTGGAGCTCGACAAAAAGCATTAAGCAATTACAAATTAACTTAATTGTGAACATTTTATTCTTTAATGAGAAATATTTTAATTTAAGGAGATCGTGACATTAATTGTTTATCACATTAGGGGCTGTGAAGGGCTCGCTCGCCGGGAGACCGGCGATGTGCGCAAAGGTCCCGAGTGGGTTTTTGCAATAGTTAAACTATTAGGTAAGCGACACTGGAATGTAACACCTCACTAGACGTTTCGAAATGTTTTTCTGCATGAACCAAAGTTATACATCATAAAATTAGCATTTTATGCCTTGGAAAGGTGGTACATGCTTCCCGGTTTCGAATATCCCGGAAATATTTAACGAACTTGATATATGGATTCTTGATGAAGCTACAACTGTTTAAAGGGTCATAGTCTGCTCGAGAGTTAGGACTCTTTCAAGAAGTTGTTTTTTAAATTTGCTTCAGGTTTGGTTCCTAAGCTGGGAAAACAGAACACTTGTGGAATAATCTAAGGGTCTGTATATCTCTCACAGCATTTTTCTGAAAGATCTTTCGACATAAAAGGTTAAAGTTTGGCAAAGCAGTAGGTAGTACTGGCCCAAATTTAGACGTAAAGAATGAAAAGTTGAATTTCAAAAAATGAGAAAGGAGGCAAACGTTTTTTTGTATTTTTCCTAGTGTTGGATATAAAATCACAGCTTCTTAAATTATGAGTGCAAGAATATGTAATTTGTCCTTGTAGTAATTTAAATATTTTTCTACAGTCTTCCCAAAAATTTTTCCAATTCTGCTGTCTCATGATCTCAGAAAATATCACCCAAAGAAATCTATAAAAAATGGTCAATAAAGGGGTGTTAATCATGAGACCTAAATTAAATAAAATTATAATTAAAATTATCAGCATCGCATAGTACACAAAAAATAAGTGGAGCGGAACTTTCCGTCCGTCCTGCATTTCTATCTTCGCTTGATAACCTCATATATATTGAAATAGGTGGTTTTACAATAAAAAATTATTTTATATTAGGCCATCAGGCTAAAAACTGCTTTTTTGAATAAACCATAATTTCCATTTCAACAACTGCTGCAAAGGGATGAAAAATTAAAAGTAATTCTATAGTAGTAGCTAGCAGTGAGATCTTTAACGACTTGTTATTTATTAAAATAATGGACTTGTTTCCAAAAAGGTGACTACAATAAAATGAATTTGATCGTGACGAAAAAGGGTCTAAAAAGCGCCCAGGATCGATTTACTGATTTGTTTCGAAACTATTTCGGGTAATTACTGTAGCTTCCGAAATCAAATTTACATTTCCCTGGCGAAGACAAGGGCACAGGGCACGGCTCAGGAATCCCAAAAAAGAAAGGAGGATCGCGTACCACTAACTGGAACAACATAATTCCCAGAAGCTGCCTATCGCGAGCATTCCGTTCTGTGAAAAAGGCATGCAGCCGAGCGCAGCCAACACCCCGAAATCGAAATCCGAATTCAGGACTGGCGATTGGCATCGGAAACGTTTTGTTAAGAACTCGAAGCCAATTAGAAAAACCTCGAACTAATGAGCCACTGTGCAACAACCTCCTTACATCTACCTCGATCGCGCCCATTTAATTGGTTTTAATTTCTTCTTCGCTTCTCGGTGGACAAGACAAGACAAGACGAAGGCCAAGACGGTACCGAGCAGTGCCATCCGCGTCCGCGCGTCTTGTTCGGTCCAGTCCGCGTCGAGTGCGACCTAATGGCCGGCTTGTTTCTCGCAACATCGCTTCGGTCTTTACAACCCGAACAAAATAATTTATCAGGCCCATCTTTGTTTGAGTCCTCGATGAAGATAGGAGCGAGTTTTATTAGCCGAAATAAATCTGCTCCATAGCTTCTGTCTTTTGTGCTGTCCTCGGTCAAGCGGTGGATCCGCGATGGAACTGCCCTTAGCGTCACTGACCATACGGACCATAACGTCACTCGCGGCCGGCCTCGATATGTTACGCAGAGGTGCTACCGACTGCCCAGGCCGTGATGTCCACTTTTTTGTAATTTTCTTAATTTATTATGCTTGTTACGTGGAGGGAGTCTTTCGCTCCCGAATAAAACGATGTTAATTTATTTCCCCTTCCTCCAGTGGGCAGCAAAAAAATTCATTCACCGAAAACCTCCGCACGGCCAATTTGGCCCTCGGACCGAACTCACCTTTTCCATATATGCGTTGGAATTTACAATATTCGGTCGAAATGCACGCAAACGCCAGGCCGGGGTGCTCGGGGACAAAGCCCGAATTTCGAATATCTCAGTCACAGCGTGGTCCTAAATTTTTTCTAATTAACATATTAACCGGGGACAGTTAAAATTAAAACTGCCATTAATTAGACGAGGACAAAGCACCTCCTGATCTGGGCGATCTTTCTGATCTGGAATTGCTTAACGTGCGCGCAGCAGTTAAATGTAAAATTATTGACCCCCGGGTTTTGGACATTCCTCGCTTCAGATTGACTTCACCGTTTCGTCAGCAGACCTCCAGATTTTGTCACCGATTAAGCATTTCATATGAAGAGCTGAGGGTACCGTACTTAAAATTCCTAATGTGATAAATATACTTTGTCGTAAAAATATCTTATACTCTGTTCCCCTTGTACATTCTGGGACCATGTGAAGCGTTGGATTAATATACGTGAATATTTATCATTCAAGTATTTGTTCTTATTTACTTTAGAGTTGTTTGTATTTTTAAATTTACATACAGCATCTTCCATAATAAAGATAGATATGATTATGAGTGATCAGCCTTATAGACTAATGTACCTCTTATTGGAAAACAAGAATTATTTTTTCCAATGTTGTACACTTTATCCGTAAATATAACACAAAATTTTATTTAATGTTTTTCTCGAACGATCTAGCTTATCGAATTAATTAAAAACACTAAAACACCAAAGAATTTATTTAGTAATTTTAAATTTATGTTATAAATTTCGTTCTGCTTATACTCTTTTAAAATTTTTTATTGCTTTAATCAATTTATACAAAGTTTTTAGAACTTTAAGATATTATCTTTCCCCTCTGATTGTTATTTTTATCTACAATTTACAAATCAACTTGTTGTTCTTCTGTTTTGGATAGCGGAATGAGGTAAAAAAATGCTGTGATTCCAAACCCACCCCGATATAAAAAAATCCTGGATTACTATTCCATATTTTACGTTCCTAGTATTTTTTATGATTTTGTAATTAACTAAACTACTAAAAAGTGGGTCTTTGGCAAGAAGTTCGATTTTGTATTGCAACAATAGTACGGAAAGTATTTTATAATTCATCTAAAGTGGTTATCGGATAGAAAACGTTTGAACAAATTCAATTATTCAATTTTTTTATTTGTCCTGTCGAATAGAGAAAAGTTATTTTGGAAAAACGCATTCAAACTTTTATGTATTAAAGAAAAATATTTATTAGAGCTTTCTTTTTCTAGAGACTGCAACTTGAAAACCCTTAATTTTTTCTAAGATTGTAAGTAGATATTTTTTAATAGTAATACTATCGGTTGAAGGAAGAAAAACAATCGAAATCATACAAATTATATGCTAGTTTTGCCGCTTACATAATTATCATACCAAAATTATTCAATATCAATTTTAATACCACAAAAAAGAGATTTTTGAAAAGAACACGCTAAATTTATTCAGTGAACAAAAATTCTTTCATGTCCAGAAGCATAAATGGCAAAATAAAAAACAATTTAATTTCAAAACACCTTAAATTAGATTTACTTCAAATTGTTCAATCCTGTTTTCTGAAAAACAGTTCAATTTAAAATCTAAGAACACATTGATCGGAATTTATTGGCATTCGGTACTTTTGCTATTTACAATTCAACAGCGTAAATCACGTTCCACGCTCCGTGAGATAAAACTCGAATGCGCACTATCCTTTTAAGTAACTCATCTTCGGGGCAGGTCTGCACGCTCAGGTTTCATTTTATTTTATAGCTACTGGCATTTAAATTTATACAAATTATTATGCTCATGAAAAGTGCTGTTTTATTGCCTTGATATAATTTGTAATCTGTACGCACTTGCTGAACTGGTTGCAAATTGAAAGCAGTCATGGCATTTAGATTTTAATTTTGCACCATCAGAAGATATGGTCTTCGTGCTTAATTTGTTTAGAACTAGAATTCTATTTTAAAATGATATTTATACACATATAATATTAGAATTTTTTATTGCTTCTATAAGTATGTAGCTAAATTCGACTAAGATAACAACAAAATTATATGTTCACTAATATTTTATAGTAAAGAAATTATGAATAGTTTTTATTAATGTTAACAACAAATTTCGATTGAAACATGTGAATCTCGGCAACTCAATTCATAAAAACGTAATAACAAAGTTTACCAATGTGGTACTAATAAAACGTAAAACTTTTGTACTTGTTGTTTTTTCCAAATTCTACCTACTTTCAAAGTTTTAGGCAGTTTTTGCAATATTTCGACTCAAGATAACTCAAGATGCTTCGCTACATTTTTGCTTCAGGCATCTTGTCGTTTAAAAATAAACGCACAGGACAGTCTTTATCGAAGTAGTACGTTTTTAAATATTGCATTATTACCTTAGGAAAGTATAGATGCAATTTTGCAAATGATTCTTCAGGTCAGAAACATCAGAATATGAATATCGCTATGGCCTGAACTGCAGTCGAGTATTTAAATGAGTAATTTTTAAAGTAGCAGCCATTCGGAGTTACAATCGAAAACTTTTTTTTTATATTCAAATATGAAAGTTTGAAGATAGAACTTAGTCTATGGTTCGAATTGAACCTAGATGAGCATATATTGAAAATTGTGTTCAAATTCAAATCGGTTAATTAATTGATGAACTTATTTTGATATCTACACATTTGTAAAAATTGTATTCTGGAGAAAGTATTCAATTACTGGTTATTCTTGAAAGTAAATTTTTTTCAAAAGTTTAATCCCCGAAGTCCCATTGAACATAAACAAAGATATACAAACTTCAACTTGAAATCAAAATTATAATTGTTTGGATAAAAAAATGTGTCTACAAGTGTTTGAAATAGCATTGAAAATTGCAATAATTTAATTTTCATAATTTGATAGCACAATTTTAAAATTTCACCAATTTTTTATAAGAACTGACGAAATTATTTTGAGTTCCCACATGTTAAATTCCGTCATCTTCGGTAAAGAAAATTCCTTAAAATTGTTTCTGATATTTCCATAAAAAAATGCGAATAATTAGTAATTTTTTTTAAACAGAAACACTTTCAAAACAGCAGCAGCTGCATCTGAAAACGTGAGAAGAGCTCCTTTTGGACGGTGAGCAACATTCGGCCTCTAATGGCCGCAGCAGCATCATTATGAAATTCGTTAAATAAAACATTAAGGCCGGCATTAACATTTATCTAAACTTGTTTCGTTAATACTTTTTAATGAGACAAACAAGAGCCAAATTAATAATCAAAAGAGGAAGAAGTGATTGCCAGCGAGTGTTGCGCCTACGCGACGCCCACGAACCTAAATGTTGTCCGATATTAATTGGCGTCGATCTTTATGATAATGGGAGTGTTCATTCCATCACACCGCGCAGTGTAAACCTTTCTTAAACGCGGGCTTCTTTTAAATGGCTTGCCGTTAATTAGGCTGCGCTCGAACGACAAGAAATGCACAACAGTATGTTGTTGTCGAAAATTCGTGGCCAATCTTTGTTCGCGTCTATAAAATTCGGCAGGTTATTTATGTCTATCGGAATTTTATGCAAAATTAGACGCGAATTAGTTTCGCAATTTATCGGTGTAAATTCGCCATAAATTTTTCGTTTTAATGGAGAAATAATATCGAGAGTAACCGGATGATTTCTGAATATGGTCGTGAGATAGCGACTTTTTACGCAGCACTGATCTTATCTATGTACCATGTGTGCACTGAGGACGCTGCTACCAATAATGATCACGTGAACGAGGAAATGCAATGTTGATGATACCTGAACTGATTGAATTGGCAAAAAAGAGGTTTGCATCCAAGTGAAGGTTAAATTTCCTTGTACGCAACAAAACCTAGAACACTGTCGATAGTTTTCCATAAATTGGAGCAGGTATGTAGCAATTATCGGAAACTAATACGACAATGGTGGGCTTCAGTGAAAATTGCTCCTTTCCTTCGCGATCGTGTAATTGCCTTGTTCGGTAAAATCATTTGCAAGAGGTGCTTGTACCTGTTCACGAACCGCAATGTTTTGCTACGCAGGTAAGCAGCGTTTTACGCAGGAGTTACAACGCGCCAACGATGGCTTTATAAACGATCGTTTTTAGACCCCAGATCAAGACCTGCGTTTGTTTTGCTGCATACCAATTAACTTCCATTATGATCCCATTTTGCATGATTTGATGGGGCTCATGCCTCCTAGGCGCGAGACACCAAAGACCCAGATCTCGCCATCTTTGTCGCCCCTGCGGACAATCAGCGATCGCGAATTATCGCCGATCGGCAAATGCGCCGCTGCTCGCGCACTAGGCGTCTTACCGGGCTGCATTGTTCACACCGCCGACTATTCTTATGTACCTTGCAAGTCGTGGATCGGAAGACGCTGGCCAAGCAGAGCTGCACATGGTCGCGATCGCCCAGAAGTGCACATGGTCGCAACCGACCGCGGCGATGCCCACTCCGCGCCGCGAGTGGCCATTCATTGTGCGTGCCTCAGCGACCAGCGCGGCACCTCATTCGTCCAGGGGCCGCCGATCTCGCGGCGATCGCGCCCGGGAAGATCGCCGATGCGCGTTTCGCTCGGCTGCATTTCTCCAATTATTTGGCTGCTGAGGTGCGATGGGGAGCCCAAGCGTCGCCCCAACGCGACGACGATTGCTCCGATCGTATCGCGTCCATCCGTTTCGCCTCAGTGGGACCACTTTTTGCTCAGCACCGGGCCCATGTAGGCTTCGATGGATTGTGTACGGGCGCAAAAGAGGTTAAAAGGTATCAAATGCGACGCCTACTCGGAGGTGGGGCTCTTTACACTCCACTCTCAGGATACCTGCTTTTTGTTATTGCTCTGGCAAGTTTTCTTCAATTTGTTTTGAACCGCGGCAATTAGGTGGAGAGTGGTAGGGATATGGGAGGGCGCATAAAGTGACTTGTAAAACTCAGCGAACCTTCTACGCATGCATTTCTATTAGTTATGATAAAAGTATACAACAAGAACTTCGTGTCACTTTTTTGCAGATTGCACGCATTTTAAGTTAGTTAGTTGTCCTAATATAAATTAAATGTAATGTTAATTAGTTACAGTTTGCTAATTAGTAATGGGAATGTGAAAGGTAGACTTAACAGATTTCTTAAAATAGACAATGAAAATGGTTTTTCTCAGGGAAAATTAATATTTTAAAATTATAAATTATATTTTATTATAAACACATTTATAAAATACAATAAGCTTTTCTAAATTTGATAAAAATATATTGCACTTCTTCTGAATTCAAATGAATAAATTACTTCAACTTCTCACATCTTCTTTTGCCCCCGTCTCTAAAAACTACTGATTTTAAGAATGAGTGCATCTTAAAACTCGCAAGGTGCAACAGAAAGTGTTACTCTATTTTAAAAAGAAATAAGAGTTTAAAAACTACTAGAAGTTGTTGATTAACTAGAGAAAGTTAATGAAGTTATACAACTTTAAATATATTTTTAGAATGCTTACAAGGTTAAAGAATCCCAGGCTTTTATTGTTTCTGCATTTTGTAATTTTTAATAAAATAATAGTAGTAAAAGATGAACTTATCCAAAGGAATTATAAAAACCTGTCCTTGCAAATAAAGTCGTATACAATCTGAGTCGGCTTACAAAATTCCCAAGCAGTTGAGCTCTCTGTTCTCTTTGGGTTCAGAAAATGGTTTTCAAAGATTTTCCTATCAAAAAAGGACCACAGTAGCCAACACAAGGCAAGACATGCATATCGCATTTGCATTTTGGAATTAGAGGATATTTTAAATTGGATTTCAGTTGTAATCCAATCAGCTTAAGGATTATCCCATCTCGTCGTATCACCGGACTGTGTACACGGATTAGTTTCTTGCTATAAGATTAGCAAATCTGGAAATCAATGGCATCATTCCTCGGTGAAATGTTGTTTGTTATTAAAAGTGTAAGAAAGTCATTTTGCACTTTGTGTTCATAAAGAGATTACAAGGGCTGCAGACAGGTTGCTTAATCCTCTTATCTCAATGACAACGCTTTCTTCTGCTTAATGGGCGGGAGACTTGTAATTATGTTCCACCCCTCGTTGCGCGGACGAGTTAAATATCCTGGAAACTTGATTGTTTAGCACGCTCGGATGGAGGATGCTCCTGGACGACGACTCCCTGCAGACGTGTGCCCATTCTTGTTGGTTGTCTTACCTGTTTAAGGGTTTTGTCATGAAGAAAGGTAAGTCTGGATTAGAGTTTTCCTTTTTTTTGCAGAAATGTTGATGCACTAGCAAACAAAAAATACTCAAGAAATACTTGGAAAGATTGATTTTTAATTTTCAGAAGAGTTTTTATGCAGTACATCAGTTGCATACTATTTTTTGTGTCGTATATTTTTTAATTTAATGCGTAAAGTATAACTAGAATTGATATTCTAATACATATTCGCAGTTTGCCATATTGTTCAATGTGGAGTGTGGAAAAATCAGATAGTCTAATAAATTAGTATTTAAAATTTTACAACAGTGCGGCATCGCACTTTCGCGAGAAATTTTTACGCTGGATAGGAATATTGTTTGATTTTGCTTCAATATTTGATTTTCCTTTTAAAAGACATTTTAAAGAGACTGTAAGAGAAAATGTTTAATGCTAAAGAAAATAAATAAATATTCAGTCTTATGTACCAAACGAACAATTTTTAGCTTCGTTTTTTGCACAAGAGTCTTAAAAACAAAGTTATGTAAAACAGTATATAAAAAGACGTGGTATATTAATAACAGCGTAGCTATTTTATTTTAGAATTTAGTATTAGACGCCTTTAAAGGTTTTTGGAATTGCGATTGTCTGATTTTCTTTTTAATTTAATTTTTCTCTGTATTTTTATTAATTTGATTTCATTTTGAATTCTCGAAGAAAAGTGCTACATGTTTTTGCTTTAAAATCAGACACTGATTTAATGGTTTAGAAAACCACATTTCTGATTGCTTTTTATTTATAAATTGTATATTTTTCAAGGAACTTGTTATCGTAAAAAATGTTAATTAAATAACCAAGTGTCAATTGTCTCTTCAACCTTGACAAACTGATTGATGCACAGAAGCCGTTTTCCCATCGGCAGACGCTACCAAAGAAGGTATTATGATTACCCAGCAAGGCGAAAACAAATCGTAAAATTATTAAAGATAAAAAGACCACCGTTCAATGCACTCTCTGTGAATAATGTGAAAATTCATGTGAGATGCTCCTCGAAGAAAAACTCCTCCTCAACTGAGGTAGCTGCAGAATCTGAATCCGGTCGAGTACGTCTTCCACATCAATCAAGAACATTGCAGCTAATTAAGTCGATCATTTGAGAAGTAAGTAAGGAGCAAGGTAGGTAAGCTCGTGCAAGTATAAATCCTACGTGCGCCCGGGAGACGTGAGGGAGAGACATTTTGCAACAATCGAGAAACACCGAAACGTGAAATTGCCGTAGCAGCGGCGGTGGCAGCCTCACAACGCGGTGGAGCAATAATCCCGCCATCGCTGCTGCCACCGCCACACCGCACCGTAGACACCGTCTACAAGGCACGAATAAAAAGGGCTCATAAATTGGAATCATTAAGCGAAGTGGATTTTCCTTTTATTTTCTGGCTCTTTACTTGAGCACTAATTTAGTCGAAATATACTGCTCATTACTGCGCACATAAATAAGCCCCGCGGAGCAGCCGGGCCGAGCCACACATCAGTAACTCTCATATTAGCGGATCCGCGGATTTGTACGCGGGAGCTCTAGCCTGTTGCCGCGATAAATCTGCTCTGGAGTCTGCAGCGCTGACTCCCAGTTCCCACATTTTCTAATCATGTGAATAAACCAACGCCTCTGCACCTTTGCAGGTAACAGAAAAACACTTTGTTTGCAGTAATTATTCGCAACGGCCCAGGTAAACCCCAGGTATGTGCTAGGCCAGCCACTCCGCGC
>MNCL01000310.1:0-78604 GCA_001932985.1 Proctacanthus coquilletti
GGGATAATTGGCGAATTTAAGGGTCCGATTGTAAGCGTGTCTTGAAAGAAACGTGCATAATTTAGACGACATTGTCTTTAAAAAATGAAATCCGCATTGTGAAACTTCATTTTATAATAATAAAATACTAAATAAACCTCTTAGTTTTTTTAAATTAAGTTTTATACTTGGAACTTTTCCGCTGACCACCCTATAGTTAATTTAGGTCATGCTCTTTATCATCCTTTCCATCCACCTTGACAAGGGGCAAATTCCTAAGGGCTTTGAAAATGTTCGCACAGATAGTTCGGAACTATGAGGTTTACAGGTGATAGGTTGAGATACTTGAAGTTAATTTTTATAAAAATAAAGAAAAATTCAAAAGAGCCAGCTTTCATTCTTTAAAAAGTCCTTTTATAGGCTTGTCATATAATTTGTCGCGCTGGTTTTCTTAAAACGTCGCCAGGATTTGGAAAAGATAATAATGAGGGAGGTTCTATGGTTGTTCAAGTAATGCTCTTACGATACCTTCTTTTGAAATAGCCATAACATCTTAAGTCCCTTCAAAAAAAATATGTTACTAAAGAAACGACTTGCGATAAAATACCTACACTTATACGAATTTCCTATAAGAGTTCGTGTAAAGTGACGTATAATTGACCGCGTAAAAAACAGCTGGCCTTTAGATCGACACCAGCAGCCTTTAGCGTCTGCCTATATGATTTTTCACTGCGAAGCAAACGCTTACAGGTAACTGTACTCAGTTAAATTGAAACGAGAAATTATTGGGAATAAGTAGCATCCGTGGTATAAACAACGTTTTTCCAGCGCTGCATCCCATTAGAATTTCTGCTTCAATTAGATTTTTCTGCAATTTGATGATAAACTCCTGACATGATTCCCCGTACTGTGTATGTAGTTGCAACTTAGTATCTTGTAGTTACTTGGTTATGCCAATCACGTATTAGAGTTGTTTATTAAAATTGTAAGTTCTGATCTGTTGTAATAAACAGAACAAACGATGAACTCTATCAGTTCGATAAAAAGTAAAGAATTATTCAAACTTCTCATGAAAATGACTAAACGATTCTGAGTATCACCTCGTTCTTGTCGACTTTTCGAACTGGAATTCTTGCAATAAAATCAGAGGATATTGTTACAATTTGTTTTTAGCACTACCTTTTCATTGCTTTTTTATTATCTAAGCATGTGGGGTACACAATTTTTTATCCATAATCTTCAAAACTAATTTTTTATAAGACAGTACAGAATGAATCGTTTGTTCGAATTTTCCGAGTTGGTTCACGTTGTTGCTTTAAATCAAATAGAACAAAATAATAAAATAGAAGTGTCCAATTGTTTTTTTTTTACCTCTATCCCAAGTCTCACGTTTTCGTGGTTTGTAGCATTTTAAAACTGATCTTTTCAAATAAATAATTCGTCAAGTATGAACCGGAGCATTTGATAACATGATTCAGGCATTTCCGAGGAATGATCAGCAACAGGGTATTTCAAATACCAAATAATCTTCTCTAATTCTTCTTTATCCTCGATGTTTTATGGCACATCGTGGGGCAATGGTATATTTTCGTTTTCATCCAAAGTGTTCGCCGTAAGGCATTCGCTAATTCCAGAACTTCGAGCCTATGTTTCTTAGGCTGTATGGGTCTTTGGCCATCAGTTCAAAGTGAATTATTATTATATTTCAAATTTCCTTCAAGCTGATTTAATTTGCAAATTCCCTCCCACTGTCTAGTTGCGAAATAGCAGTAACTACAATTCATAAGAAAATAAAATATCCAATAGGTTTTACGCTATTTTTTTTACATGTTCAATTTGAGCGCTCAGATTCGGTTTTACTTCATACTATTGTAGAGTTTAAAAGATGTTTTCAAATTCGAACAAAAATAAGGGATTTTGAGAGTCTATATTTTCCTTTCAAAGGCTCTTTGCCTTTCTTTCCCAAAACTTGCACTGAAATACGCTTCAGTTCAGTCCTTCGAACCCATTATTAGGGCACAGGTATTCACGCAGTTTTGCAATCAATTTTTGTCTTTAGCATGCTCCACAAATCTTCTAAGTTTGGTATGTAATTTGTAATATTCGTATTATATTTTTACGCCACCGCCCAAATATTTAATTTTTGATTTCAAGAATCTAGTTGTGTTTGTTCAATCTTATTTTCTCGTTAAACGTTTGTTAGTTGTAGATATAATACTTATACAAATACTCTTAAATCTCTACTGCAAGCATGTCTAAAAGGGAGTCTCTATGAAGTCTTGAAAGATCATTGATATTTTCATTGTCGCGATTTTGTATAAAATGAATTAAGAAATATAAATAAATGTCAACTGAAATTAATTCATTTGTTAAACTGAAAAAAATATTATTTGCATTTTATTTAGAAAACGTTGTTTTTTTGCCAGATGCTACTATCGCCCTCTTCGACATTAATCCTACAAATAGAAGAATAAACTGAACGCAGTGCACTCGGATACGATTAGAATCTCATATTAGACACGTATTGCACACCTAAAGGTGCGCCGGAATGAATTATTTTAAACATCATATTTTAATATAGCAGCAAAAGAAAGGTACAACAAAACAAATTAAAGGAAGTTTATATTGGAACACATTTTTAATAAATACTATTTTTTCAGGTTTCTAACATGTTCAAACTATATTTTTTAAATTTAAATTGTGTTTGAATTAATTATCATATTCAAATAATTCACAAGCTGTTGGCTTTGTGTGTCTAAACTTGTTTTATTTTTTAAATCACAAAAGTCGGACGTTGAAATTGAATAAAAATCAATTATCTGAATGATTAAACATATTTCATGCGTTAATGGCCAAACAATGATTAGTAAACAAATAATCCTTTTCAGTTGACACAAGTGCGTTAGAAGCTCTTGTTTTACGGATTATAAAAATGGAAATTCTGTATGAAAAGTAAAGTTCCCATAATGAAGTGGATTGTGCTATTTTGCGTATTCTTTGCAGTTTCCTCTTCATCCACACTTCGCGAAACTCCAGAACATCGAATAGCTAATGGTCAACCTGCCCAAGCCAGGCAGTTTCCATATCAAGTGAGACTTGATATTACCAAAAACAGGAATGGCCAAATAATCAGTTCCCTATGTGGAGGAGCTTTGATCTCAAACCAGACTGTTCTTACAGCAGCTCACTGCTTACAAGGGTTTTTACAAATAATTTTTAAAACTACGTTACTTAACTAATGTTTCCTTTTACAACAGTGCTAGATCCATGATGTTGTTCATGGGAATCACTGGTCCAAAGAGCCAACTCAAATAATGAGAGGAGCATGGAGAAATCAAGGAGATTTCATCGCCCATGAAGATTATAATGATACTTCCCTTGAAAATGATATTGGTCTTGTTACATTCTATCCTCCAGTACTTTTCAATGGTAACACAAATAAATAGAAAATTCCTGAACTGAATAAAAAACAAAATTTAATAATTCAATTCTCAGATGGAGTTAAGCTTGTAAATTTACCTAAACCTGATCGTGTTAATTTGGATGATATCGATGCAGTAATTGCTGGATTTGGTAAAACAGGAACGAACGCCACAAATTCGAAGGAACTACGTTTTGCTAATAGAAAGATATTGCCTTCATCTGTTTGTCAAAAACCATATAAGTCCAATTTCAATGCCACCATGCACGTTTGTCTTGATGGATTTGACGGTATAGCTCCCTGCCCTGGAGACTCTGGTGGTCCCCTTGTTATCAAGGAGGATGATGGAACTAAAACTGGAGTTGGATTGTCAACCTTTGGTGATATTACATGCGATACGGGATTTCCGACTGTGTTTACTAGAGTTACAACTTATGTAAACTGGATCAGAAAGTATATGAAGTAACATTCTAAATACAGAAAGAGACATTGTAAAAGTTTGTTTTAAAAAGAAGCCCCTATGGCAGGCGCCAATCGGGAAGATAGTTTTCGCTTTCTGGTTTTCATCAGGGTAAAGTTGTAAAGCTAGATTAAGCCATGTCCAGTATCACGCGTACAGATTTAATTTAAAATAAAATTTAGAAAATCTTTTTAAAATTGTTGAATAGCCGCCATTTTGAAACCAATAAGCCGATTTAAGGTATTTACGAACTTAGCCAAGTTATAGATCTAAGGTAAACATACACCGCTTTGATATGTTCAGAAACACTGCCTAGAGTTTGTCCCCAGATTTTGTCGTAGCCCATATATATATGAATATGTATGCATGTATATCGCAGGACTGCGATTAAGTAATTGTTCGAAAGAACCATAAGCTTCCAAATGGTACAAAACTAAATGAATTTGGAAGTCTTAATAACTTGAACGACGTAAACGGATTACATTTGGGTAACATTTGGAAGGAAGGATAGTGTCCACTTTCGAACAACTCAATCGTGGTCCTGCCATGCCTTTGAAAGGACTAATACCCATTTAAATGCACACACTACCGTAGCATGGCGGAAAATTTTCAAAGCCATTTTTGAAGACTAAATGTTGGTTTTAGGAAAAGTATGAAATAAAAGTTTGATCAGAAATTGATTGGCATGATGTTTTCTACTTATTTATCGCACGCCCTATATATAAGTTCTTGAATGGATGGTATTTTTGAGGTCTAGGGACCATGATCAGGGAAAGTATGGACAAACTTTCTCGAAGTCGCGTCATGCGAATAATCGTAACTGGTAAATTTTACAGGGCAATACACAAAGAGGGCGACAAAAAGATTCATAGACCTATAATTTTTAAATAAAATTTACAATACATGCATTCGCCTCGAGTCTTTCTGTCTCTAATTGGTTAAGATATAAATGAGTTGAGTGAGAAGTAATTCCTTTTATTGTATGATGTGGAAAAACAATGAACAAGATTTAGCAAACTTCGCAAGTATGCCAAAAAATTTAATTTGCACAAGTGCATCGAAAGTAATCGTAGGATATAAAAGCCAAACTGCTTGTGAACGAACAGAAGTTCTGAAGATGCAATCACTTCTAATACTTTGCTTGGCTATTGCAGTGGTTTGTGCTCGTATTCCTGCCAAGCATCCCAAACTCCGCATAGCGAACGGACAAATAGCTAAGGCAAGGCTATTCCCATACCAGGCCAAGATTCAAATTTCGAAGACTAAAGACGGTCAACGAATTAGTTCTATTTGTGGAGGGGCTTTGATTTCGAGCAACACCATCCTGACCGCAGCTCATTGTTTAGAATAGTACTTCTTCTGATCTTTTGAAAAGGCTTTACTTTGATTACCTTGGATTGTCTTTGTTAGTGCCACATCCGTATTTATATTTTTGGGGACAACGAGAGACTGGTCCAAGGAGCCAACACAAGTCATGAGAGGTGCATGGAGAAAATGCAATTTATCGTTCATGAGGATTACAACGAAACTTCCATTGAAAATGATGTGGCTCTGATCAAATTTTCATGGGCTGTGCCATTCAATGGTAATTTCATTTCCACACGCTGTCTTCAAATTACAGTTGCAATTACATCGTGCTTTATTTTAAGATGCTGTTGAGCCTGTAAATTTGCCAAAGCCAGATCAGGTTAATTTGGATGGCGTCATGGCTGTAGTTGCCGGTTACGGCAAAACAGGTACAAACTATACAAATTCGAAAGAATTGCGTTTTGTTGATGGGAAAATATTACCTTCGTCTGAGTGTCAAAGACCTTATAAGAATCACTTTAAAGCAGACATGCATATCTGTCCTGATGGCTCTGATGGCGTATCTACTTGCCAAGGAAATTCTGACGGTCCTCTTCTTATTGAGGAGAACGATGGATCAAAAACAGTCGTCGGCTTGTTATCTTTTAGTGATGTTACTTGTGAAACAGGATTCCCAACTGTTTTTACTAAAGTTACAGCATATCTCGACTGGATTAAAAAACACGACGTAACAGCTCAACTGTTCCAAGCTGCGTTTTTAGAACATTTCTATTAAGTTAAATTTTTACAAAAAAGCTTTCCTTTTTTTTTTAGTAAAATAAATAAGTATTTTAAAAGATAGATAATAAAACTTCTTTTAGAATATTTCATTATACATCAATTATTTATTTCTATGTAACATGATTTATTTTGAGCAGCTGCCTGATTACTTCATCCGTTGTTTCTGTAATTGCTCAGGTTTTCCTTCTCCCAAGTAGATCGTCAACATTCGCGGTGTCCGTATACCGCTTCAATTACTTTAACATGAACGCTACAAGCGTTTTTATATAACTAGCTTGGTATAATGTTTAACGCTTATTTTTGGTGCTTTCGGGTACTTTGCTAGGAACAACTTCAAAACGCTTTTAAAGGCTTTAATTTTATAATTTCGGTGGTTGAACAAAAAATGAACTATTATTACCACACATCTACGAAGTGGATATGTGAGGATCATTATGAGGTATGTTCTTGTGAGACAGTCTGTATATTCTATCCATGTTGTCAGAAAAAATAATTTTTTTCTTAAATAAGATGCCTCTAATTCTCGTATGAACTGCAATCTACGGAAAATATCAAATTTCAGCAAAATGGCGGTGTTTTGAAAACTAATTTCAGAAAAATCGCTATTGTTTTAGCCAAGAAATGGTTACCAATTTGTCTCGAAACAATGTGTTCAAATTAGGTGACCATCATTTCGCAAAGACCGGTTAACCGCATTTAAAAAAAATTTTTCCGCATCTTTTAGGTATAAGGAACGAGTGCTTAATCGAAGGAATTTTTGTTGCAACGTTTATTTCCTTTTAATGAACAAAAACGGAAAGTTTTCTCAGTTAAAATCAATCATTTCATTTTGAGAGTCTGTCAACCTCTTAAATCCAAGTAAACCCCATGAAACCATTCGGGTTGAGCACGCCATGCCCTTTTCATGAGCAGGGGTTGTGTTTAGGTTGAGTTTTCGTGAACATGTTTCCCTCGAGTTAACTCGGCACTGTTTCCATGTTGTGCACTTTTCTAACAAATGCATACGCCAAATCCAACTCAGCCGAATGGTTTCGTGGAGTTTACTTGGATTTAAGGAAACTCAACTCAACTCCCATTTCCGTGAGCTCTAACTTGAGTTCAACCCGGTCTCAGCTCTGCATGAAAACGTAGCAATGGAAACAGCATGGCGCTAACTTAAGGGAAACAACATGACGAAAACTCAACCTTTGGTCATGAAAACCTTGTAATCAATTCTTTAGCTGGCGACTGAGCATCGTATCTGATACGACACGGTTAATAGACTATTTTAATTAACTTTCCAGGTCGTTGCCAGGTCATTTATCCCTTTATTTAAATTGTTAAAACTGTTTAAATTATTCATTTATTATAAATTATTATTATTATTATTAATATTAGGTAGGATTTAGGCGAGTACGCTTATATGCATATACATACATTCACTTCAACAAACAACTCACTAAAACTCAAATATCAATTTGGAGTAGTTTATTAAAAGTTAAACCTGTCAACCTACAATTAACTCTAGGCAAGTATTTAATTGAAGTGCACTGTTTGAGTTTATTCTTGCAGCAAAAATAAAAATTTCATAACTTCTTTTTAAAATGGTGTACTTGAAAAGAAAATCCCCTTTAAGAGAATATGTTAATAGTTCACTATGTTGATATCAAATTTTTTGCTTAATGATCTTGAGATGGTGACCTTTAAGTGAAATTAGGCTAAGGAAATTGACAATGCACCATTATATTTTTTTGATCCAGTTGGACGGACAGCTTTTCAAACAAACTGCAAACATTCCCACATCAGAAAATCAGTGCTAAGGCGACAACATTCATTTACACAAGTGTTTTAAAAGTTATTAAAATATATAAAAAAAAACGGTTGATTGATACGAAGTTCTCAGAATGAAGTCACTTGTGATATTTGGCTTGTGTATTCTGACAATTAATGACGGAACCATAGAGGAAAACCTTAAACTCCGCATTTCTAATGGTCAAGTATTTCCTGCTTAATCTGCAATTTGCGTATGAAATAAAACTCTCGATTTCAAAAAGGAGGAATGGCCAACTTGTTAGTTCTTTGTGTGGAGGTGCCTTGAATCCAAACAAAATTGTCCTTACAGCGGCTCACTGCTTAGAGGAGTACTTATGACGAGCTTTTGAAGAATAGAATTTTGAAAACTAATTATTACTATTATTTTTATTCTGTGCAACGTCTGTGATGATATTCCCTGGAATATCGAAAGATTGGCCTAGTGAACCTACCCAGGTTATTAGAAGTGCATGGACAAGACATGCAGAATTTGTTGTTCACGAGAATTACAACGATACTTCCATAGGAAACGATGTCGCTTTAATAAAATTCTTGGGAGCAGTACTATTTACTGGTAACTTATTTGCATATTAAAAGTTATCGATATATTTTGATTTTAGATGCAGTAAAGTCTGTTAATTTGCCTAAGCCCGATCAAGTGAATTTGGACGGTGTAGACGCAGTTATTGCTGGATTTGGCAAGACAGGAACAAATGGCAAAAGTTTCAACGAATTACGTTTTATTAAAAAGAATATATTACCGTCGCCGGATTGTGAACGATCATATAAATCTAATTTTAATGCAAAGATCGACATTTGTCTAGATGGATCAGACAGTACATCTACTTGTCCCGGAGATTCCGGTGGTCTGCTAGTTATCGAAGAGACTGATGGATCAAAAACTGTGGTTGGCCTCTCATCCTTCGGTGATGTTACTTGTGATACAGGCTTCCCAACAGTTCTGACCAGAGTTGCTACTTACGTGGATTAAGAAACACATGGCATAAAATAAACTTTGTGAACCTTATAACGCTGTTCAAACTTATTTTGGGTCTAACTTCTCAATATAAACGGATGTTTTTCATATGGATATATGAATTATTAACTTATTAACTGTGATTATAAGGAATATGCGTAAAGTTGTAAATTTTTAATATCTCAAAAACAGTGAGGCTTGGCGAAATAATATGGGACATATCCGGTAACTAATAAGGTCGATAAGATGGGGAAATTATTATCATCCACAAATTAACCACAAATCAATTCATGTCTCATAGAAATAAATTATATTTTCGACATGAGTTGCGAGGAACTGAAGTTAATTTCAATTGACTATTTATATCAGTTGCCATCCGTTAAAACTACTCTTTTTTTGGCTCTGGTAAAGAATGTCGGCAAAGGGCGATACCTAATTCATCTATTTCCACAGGGACTGTAGGAAGAGTTTCATATTGAGCTATTTAGACATGCATTCGTGTATAGCGAAATAAGATCTTCGTTTTTTATGGTTGATTAAGAAGAATGTATTTACTCTTTTTAGTGTTTCTGGGACCACTCGCACAATTTCCAAGAAAATGCATGCTCTGAAGTTCTCTGCAATATCTTAAAAAACATTTGAAGTCATTTTAGCGCGTTTAAATAGTTTTTAAAAATTGCATGTGAAAGTGTTAAATATCGTTTCTAAAATTGATTAATTTATTGCCACAAACAAATCGAAATACACAGTGCAATGAAGCGTAATAGTTTCGATATAAGATTTTATATATTTCTGAGTGCCTAAAATTTATTCTGCTAGTTTTTAGACAAATGTTTGATTGCTTTTATTCTGTAGTCTTATGAGCATGCTTGCAATACCCAAATTTTATGCTGCATATCTGTTTCTCTAACAGTCGACACAGGTTTTTCTGACTAAAATTCCCCAATATTGCTATTTCGAGATATTTATATTTTCTCTGATAATTTGTTGTCCATTCCACCAAACGACTTGTGCCCGACTGTATGTTAGCCATCGTGCAATTTCACGGAAAAATGTTCAAATCTGAAGTTGGTTGATATGCTTCTAAAAGTAGTTCGATATTCTGAAGAATTCTGATCATTTATCGATATCACGCAAATTTTCGAGTATATCTCCATAAAAACCATTGCCTGAATTCGCTTGTATCATCATGTGATTCGCATGGAAGTATTCCATGAGCACAATTATTTCCTGGTGTAGTAATATTGCAATCACTACCGTTATGAAAATCTGTCATTCGAAATAAAATTTATTAAGAGATTAATCTTTATTTTTCCCAGGCATTTTCATCATGATCAATACGGAATAACTAAAAAACTATAACTAAACCCAACGTATTAAATAGTCCCGTAAAACGCGTAGAATAAATTTATCATTTGATATAATTTTTGATTTTTTGCTTAGATACCTCTTGTTTATGTACGCACAGGAAAGCGGACAGTTCAGAAAGAATAACTTGCGTAACACGGAGTAACGGCCAAACCCTGCGACAACCCTCGAATAACATGGTACTTGGGTTATGATTGAATTTGGAACCGAATGTGCGTTTATGTATCTACCTGGAGTATATCTTCGAAGCTTCCTTAGTGAGGAGGTTTATTTTCAAATTAGTCTTTAGTATTTACCAAGTACTAGCTAAGATTTTCATGGCTAAAAAGACAGGAGTCCAGTACACGCAGTGTTATGTAGACAAAAACAAAACAATAAACTGATGAAATCCTAGCCAAGTGCTTGAAACTTAGGTAAGAAAAAAGTTTCATTATATCGTGTAACCGTTTCCGAGAACCGAATGTCAAAGATAAATGCACTGTAAAAAGAGACCTAATAGGCAAAATTACAGTTATATAGATAAAAATGCTAAAGATATTTATACCAAATAGTGTCGGCGATTGCTAACACTTCTTTTTTCTGAGATGTGGTGGCAAAGCCTCTGCGATACCTCCCAAATTGTGTAAAGAAAGTTTCACCTGGTTCGCATTGGGACTTAAGCGATATACTTGAGAAAATTAGGTCATTCATCCCAAAATGATTAAAAAGTCAATTTTGAAGACTTTGCGTCGCATGTCGCATGTCCTAAAAAAAGAAAAATTACCGTTGGAAATGTTATGCAATTAAATAAAAATCGATCATAATAAATTAGTGTATTTAGACAAAAAGTATAGACGATAAATTTTCCTTTTTAAGTAGGTTTAAACACTTGACTTCGTGAAGGCTGACTTAAGTGTCTATAAATTTATACAGTTTTTTGGCCAAAACGCATACTTGGAAATGAAAGTCATGTGTTCACCGTAGCCGCCAACATAAGTAATATTTTGTCTTCATTGTTTACACAAGATTTAAGAATGAGTTCCTCTAAAAGTCAAATCAGTGCCTGTTAACTGGTGTAATGACGTCATTATGCGTTGTTGTGATAAGTGGAACAACCGGAGAACAATTCCAAACAAACTTCGTAAGTTTGTCATATTGAATTACAAATGCAAATTATTTTAGTTTACACAAGTGTGTCGAAATTCATTGAAGTATAAAAAGCCGGAAAATCGTGAAGCAGACCGAGTTCTTATCATGAAGCTGCTAGTGGTGCTTTGCTTTATTAATGCGGCTGTTATTGCCCATGTTCCCAGGTTGCGCGTTGCGAATGGGACGATAGCCAAGTCCAAGCAATTCCCGCACCATGCAAGACTTGAAATCACTAAGAAGAGAAATGGCAATCTTATTAGATCTTTATGTGGGGGTGCTTTAATATCAAGCAATACCATTCTTACAGCAGCTCACTGTTTGGAAGAGTATGTCCTAACAATAATTTTTTGTAAAAAAAGGACATTTTTTGATTATTGAAATTTTCTTTGATTAGTGCTACATCTGTATTAATTATTTTGGGAGTAACAAAGGACTTTCCTAACGAGAAAACTCGAGCATTGAGAAGTTCAAGGAGGAAGGATGGAGAGTTTGTTGTCCATGAGAATTACAACGACACTTCGATTGAAAATGATGTCGCTTTAGTCAAATTTTCGTGGGCTGTAACATTCACTGGTAATTTAATTTAGGACCTTAATCGCGAACCAAATTCAGTCGTTGTAATGATACATTTTGATTTTAGACGCTGTAAGTCCTGTAAACTTGCCCAGGCACGATCAGGTCAATTTGGATGGTGTAGAAGCTACTTTTTCTGGCTTTGGAAGGACTGGAACAAACGCTACAAATTCTAAAGAATTGCACTTTATAACTAGGAAGATTTTGCCTGCATCAGATTGTCAACGACCTTATAAGTCTAACTTTAACGCCACCATGCATATCTGCCTTGATGGTTCTGATGCTACATCTATCTGTCCTGGAGACTCTGGCGGTCCATTGGTTATTGAAGAAGCTGATGGGTCTAGGACAATAGTCGGCCTCGCATCATTTGGAGATATTACTTGTGATACTGGCTTTCCAACTGTTCTAACTAAAGTCACTACCTATCTTGATTGGATTAAAAAGAATATGATATAAAATTATTTGTTTACAAACTTTTAATATTTTAATAAAGCTATTTAAATTGATTTCTACGTCTTTTTAGGATTCCGTAGCAAACCAGGAACCCTAATGGTTTCGGGCCGTACGTCCGTCTGTCTGCCGTATGTCACAGCCCTCCCATTCTCTCATTCACATACCTATTCAGATGTAATTTGGTATACGGACGTAGATTGATGACCCAAAAATGAAAATGATGACATGTTTAAAATGTGATTTTTTCGACCCCCTACCATAGACTGAAAAGTGTACTTAAAATTCGGTTTTTCACTTACCCCATTGAGTGGTGCGTCTTTAGATAGGTCTTCTAAAATTCAATACAAAATGTTTTAAGACCTTTTGATTTTAACCCTTCAGTCACGAGATATTTACTCCCAAAATCGTTATCAGACCTTTTAATTTTAAAGCAAGAATTGGTTAAAATGAAAAGTTTTTGATTTTTAAATATACGACTGGACTTCCGAAAATAATGCGGTCATGTATTGAGTTATTATGAAATTGTTGATGTGGCTTAAAGGACGCCTATTTTGTGGGAAAATTTTGTTTTTGCAAATGAAATATATGTTTCTAAACTTTTTAAAATCTACCTACGAAATATTTTTAAGTTTAACAAAGGTATAATAAGGAAATTATACGAAACATCCATTGTTTTGGTTATACATTTTTCATTATCATTAGTTTGACTTTTTTGACATTTTACTAGGTGCAATTTTTATCATTTAAATCGATGAAAATTTAGAATACACTTTCAAAAATTGGAATTCACAAACTTGCTCCAAAATTTAGAAAGGAATGTAATATTGATGTTGATTTTTTGTAAAATAGAGAATTTTTTTTCCAATATTCCTTTGTATTTGCACCTCAAACCATATAAAAAATCTGGTTCTATTTACCTCCAAAAATACTACATTTAATATTCACAAAATGATGATCAATAGCCAAGCATTATGAATTTTTGTAATTACCACTTTAGGTATCGAATATTTTATACTCAAATTGAAATTGAATTTTGTTCCAAAAGAGCTCCTTTCGCTAGGAAACCCCTTAAGTGAAAGCATAGCTCTCGATGGCGGAAGCAAAGTTTTTGGTCTTGGTATTGGAATTTTGTGATCTCTACAATAATTTTCAAAGGTTTTAATAGGATTTGCATAGTTATGTTTTGCACAGAAGACCCGAAAATTCTGGCTCTTATAATTGGAAATATTTTCCCCACAGGGAAAAGTATATTAGACTCCATGGGATGTTTTACGAAGGATTTACGAATTGCGTTATTTCATTTTATCAAGGTGTCCTCATAGGTCTCATTTGTATTCGGAAATCATTTTTGAAACTCAACAAACTTTTTAATACTACAAGAAAAGAAAACAGCAACATTTGTGGAAACGGTTTGAGTTTATCTTTATCCAAATGCACGGGTGTTATTCAAAAGATTTTGTGCAGTATGTGACCAATACTCGACTAATTCCACACATAATTGATTGTTCAAACTTAGGACTCTCCTAAACTGCGTACTCAGTTATTTCTTTCCCTTCGCGGAAAATTGCAAGTTGCAGATGTTACTCAATGTTAACGCATAAAGTAAGAGTAACCTAATTTAAGCGCTTTATAAGGATTTATGCAGTACGTTGGATGAGACGAAAATACGAAAATTTATGGTTATTCTTCTGGGAAGATACGGTTACAAGTTCTATAAAACAAGCTCTTCTAAAGGGCGGATCCCACTGTAGCAGACCAGAAAAGCTTGTTTTCTCAATTTCTTTTAAAACTTAATTAATTATTTGGGATTTGGGGAAAAGATATGCGGACGATATACTGAACTTTTTTTACACAGACTTGTATTAAAAAAACTAAAAATTAAGAAAGTTATTATATCATATTCAATACTGCATAAAAATTGGTCCAACCGCGGTATCGCTATCTCTAGAATGGTAATCTACATAAATGTAGTTTCCTTCGTACGCAGGCTTTCCGTTTTTTAACTTTTTCACAAAATCGCAGAAAAAAATCGTTGAAAAAAGTCTTCTTTTTCTTTCGATTTTTTCTTCTATTTAGGGGGCTAAAAAAATAGTAGTTTTTAAAATAAATAAAAAGCTACGGTGAACGATAGCCATCCCGATAGCGAAAAATTTCGTAGTTTAGTTTTTAAAATCGAACAATTATAACTGTAGTTATGAGCCCCGTCAGATGAACAAAAGATTCATTTTTAACTCATCACAATGGGCTCCCCCTTTGTGAATGCTCCTTCACCAAACACAAGGAAAATGGTTTGTGTTAATAAAAAAATAAAAGTAAACAAAAGTAAAGATTGCCAATAGTTTGTTTGCATAAGAGTTCAATGCCAAAAATCTTAATAGACCACCAAAGGTGGGCATAACAAATTTAATCATCAAACGTGCTTTTTCAAAACAAAAACCGAACTTCTTAAACCAATTTATGGACAGCGGTACTTGAAGTTCAAAGCACGCGTGTCAATGTCGCAAGAGGGCTGCGTCTAAAAATGCGTGTAAAATAAGTTATTTTTATGATATCTAAAATCACCGCTATTTAAATTTTTAACAAAAGTCTCTTTGTTTTTCTATTTTTTTCATTTTAAGAAATCAATTAATTAGCAATTTTAGTGTACTGGAAAATAAAGGGTAGGTATGCAAATTTAAAGTGCAGAGGGCTGCTCTAGAGGCAGTTATTTATACACTTCTAAGCTTCAATAGGGCATAGAGAAAATTACTGTCTTAATTTGGCCGGAATGGAGAAGCTGCTAGGAGTCAGCTTCAAGGATGCCGTAAAATTGCACTCAGCTCCTTTAAGCAGCATAGAGAAGACAGCTTCTATGGCAACCTAAAAAGAATCATGTGTAACACGTCTGTCATGTGCCAACCTGGCTGCCTGCAACGCCCGGGGTGAGCAACAGGATAAGCACTTTCAACTCTTTAACGCCTAAAGGCGCAAAACATTCGCATTCGCAGAACTGTTAAGCAACACGGATCATTTTCACATTGCTGTCTTCCATTTGTTGTGTCTTTCCCTTCTCTTCCCTTTTGCTCCTAAATGGAACGGATGATTTGTTTATTCTGTGACAAGGATACCATCCCTGGGGAGAGCCTCAAGGAGCCCTCGTATCACCCCGGTTGATTTACTTATAAGCAGTCCCTGCAATCTGTAGAAAGCTCATAAAGTCGTGGAAATGAATTCAAATAGTTGACTTCAGCACTTTAAGGGGATTTGGTTGGAGCGCCGCTGAGTTGAGTTAATCCCTGCGTTATCCGCCTTACTGTTCGTGGCATTAGTCGTGTTGGCACCTGCTTGAAATATGATGAGCAAGCGAAAGGTAAATTGTGTCCTTTCATCATGCGAACTGGAGTAAATTGCTTCGACGATATTCAGAAATGGGCTTTGAAGATGATATGACAAAGAATCGCACACTGCGCGAATGCTCTTAACTGATTTAATTCAGCATTTGGTGACACAGTAAACAGAAGGAGGTGTTGGTAGCACTACTTCCTTCATATCGTAGAAAATCCTCTGCATTATTTACTCTTTCAATTTTCCTATGTGTTGCTCTATTTTGGGAGTTTTCGTGAAGTTCATTCTTTAAGATTTTACTACGTTCTATTTGAAGAGTGCGAGCAAGGATAAATACAATTTGTAAAAAATGAAAAGCTTCCCGATTCAAACTAAAAGGACTTTTCAAATTATTTCATAGAAAAACGCACATTGTAAATGCAATACTATAAAAATTCTTTTGGTTTTTAGGTTGCTGTACTTTGAATGATTACGACACCTTCAGAGCGGGATGGGACAGGGTTAAAGGTCCACCATCACTATATAAGTTAAGGCAACAAAAGTCAAAAGAGCAAACTTGCATTTTCTACGAAAAGTAAACGCCCCGTGTGCCGGGTCAGCTTACGTACATCCACCTTGTGGAAAACACCTGCCTGCGGAAAGTGTTGACCTTATGTCTACGGTCTGACCCTGAGCAAATATTCTAAAGAAGTACAATTCATGTAATGAGTTTTAAACGGAGCACAAGCTCCCAAAATTAAAAATTTGTTTGTTTTATCTTACTCTAAACGAGTAGAAATTTAACCTACATATATCAATAACTAGTGACGCATTGATCGAGGTGTCCTAGGCATCAGATGCGGACACCACGGGTACAGGGTACACCATGGACCCAGGCAACGTAACAAACGTGACGTTACATGAGTTGCCCAGCACATCTGACAAAACTCGGATCTTCTGACTTAAAACTTCTCACGATAATGTGGGAAAGTGCTGACAACATGTCTGAAAACAATTTAGCTTTTTGACAAATTTAAAAGAACAGTTCAGTTGAGTTGCAGTCTTTTTACTAAATTGGTCGACAGGTAATTGTGCTAGATAATCCGCGTCTGTCATTCGCACGTAAGTATGATACCTCAGCCCACACAGCGTGCTGGACAAGTTCTCGTACACATCCGCCCCTCACACCAGCCGCGCGCACCCTCTGCTAGAAACGTTTCGAGCTAATTTTTTCGTCTCTCTATATCCGTGCGTAGTTTTTCCACAGCCTTTTAATTAAAGTATTGACCAATTGCCAGGCTTGGAATCTCTATTGAACTAGTTAGAATAAATTTTTTTGCGTGCTTATCAAACACTGATTTCTGAGTTTTTTTCGGATAAGAAACTTGGCATTACTTCTATATTTCAAATTTTTTTAGCGATCGCAGAACAGTCGGAACGACATAATTTTACATCATCCATGTGGAATGTTGGCGAAACAGGGGTATTGACTCTTGTGAAACCATTAGAAAATAAATAATTTGATTCACATATATCCCTTGATTTATCAAAAAATATTTGGACAAAATATTTAGAAAAAAAGACAAACAAACAAAAGTTAATTCTTATAGAAAGCCTTTACATCCTGATCTCTTTTTATTTTTTCTTCAAACAACTCCCTATTTTTTTGTATTGTAGATTTAATGGACCTTAAAACAGCGTTGGTTAATAAAAACCTAAATTTTTGCGTAAGTTGTACTGATAATCCTTTTGGAATTTTACTAAGATAAAATTCCTGGAGGAATTTCAAATTATAAATGTTTTTTTTTCTCACACGGTTCACAATAGAAGATAGCTTCTTTTCTTCGTTTCTTATTTTTCTATCGGCACAAGATTCAAAATCTTAATGTTTTTGTTCCCGATGTATGAAAATGACGTGGGTCAAATGCCCATTGTCCCATTTTCTTAATTTTTCTTTTTACAAAATGTAGAAATATTTTCTTCATAACTTGAGTGCCCGACGCAAAACGAAATATGATGTCGTATACTGGTTTATGTTTTCATATTTTCGTTATAATAACTTATAATATCGGATTATTAGGCTTCTCTTATAATATCTTGGCATAATACTTAACAACTCCGCTTTGTAAATTGGCCGCATAGCTACTACCACTAAAACGCACTAAAGCTGGGCTGGTTTCTTTCTAAATTACATGTCTTTTTGACAAAAACAGCTCCTTCGCGCTCAAAGAGTTGACAGAAATAGCAAATCTTCGCGATACGATATGCATAGATTTACGCTTGAATAAAGTGGGAAATATTGAACACTTATTTCCAAAGTGATTGCTGCGTTGCCGAAAGAGGGTGAATTTTGAAAACAGTGATTTGAAATCGTTGAACTTTTTTTTGTCGGGTGCTGTCAAAGATTGATGTTATGCTGACAATCCAGAAGCGATTTGGGTAGTCAAGCACAAAATTAATCGATCAATATTCGTGAAATAGGGCCCCAAGCCATCAAAAATGTATTACAAAATTGGGTTGACAGAAGGGGCTACTGCTAAGTCAGCCGAGCCAGCCATTTGAATGGAATTATATCCCATAACTGATCGTAAGATTTATTCTTTTCAATAAAAAACTTTGGAACAAATTGAACAGCGTTTATTTTGTAGCATTTCTAGAAAGGATACCAGCCGATGGTCCATCCTTTATATTTAAATCCGCTTCAATTGTTTCTACCGGCCTCAAGTACAATTCCTACAGTCTAATTTCTTTTAAATGTCTTCATTGATTTTATTTTACGTTTTATTTTGATGCTATTTGAGGAAAATATAAATACAGGGTAAATATGGAAACAATCGTTGAACAAGAATTTAACATACAATGAAATATACCAAATAATTGAACAAGCTTGGCAAATATGCTGCATTAATTTCCGAAACTTTAACTTTTACGTCTGCATTTTATTAAAGTACGATAAGCGATAGATAAGAATTTCAGACAGCCGATTGAGAGACAATAAAAGACGCTAAAGCTCAAGAGTAGGCAACAGTTAAACATAAATGGAATAGGATATAAAGCGCAAAGTAATTATCAAAATTAACCCTTTGTGCTCGGAGGTATTTTGACTTTGCTCTCATAGAAATGCACCGCATGCAAATAAAAATTACGAATAAAATTTTAGCTAATAGTGTATACCTTGACTTTTTTAGACAGGCGAAAAACTGAATAAAGATTAGCTAATTAAATGAAACACTTAACTGAATATTTGCAATAAATTCATTATTTTACTTTGTTACTATTCTGAAGGGCTCAAAAGTTAAAAATAGAATGGTGACTTAGAGTCGCCTTGCGAATGTTTTTGGGTTATTGAGCAATTTTTTGATATCGTGTGCCACTAAAGTTTTATATCCATTTAAAAGTCGAATTGTTTTACGCAAATCGTTTAATTCAATGTTGACTCGATATATATACGCTACTTTGCTACGCTGTTATGTACTACAATAGTTATGAAGCAGACTGTAAGGAGGTATATTGTTTAGTTATTTTGTTTTACTCATGGGCTATTTTTTACATTATATGTTTTTAAAATAAAATAATCTAGCTTTCTGCGTCCCGGCGTATGTGTCCTCTATAGTATAAATTGGTTTCTTGCTAAATTTCAGTATATAACGCAATAATATGGTAATTTTCATCAAGATCTAAATTAACCATAATAAATTCAGATATATAATTTAATAATTATGGCCCAAAATCTATTAGTGAAACACGTTTTTATTATCTTCTAATTTTAATCAATACTAGTTTAGAAACAGTACTAACTTGGTACTTCAATATTTTTTAAAAAGAAAGGTTTTTTACTACGTCAAACCATGCTCTTTTTAATCCAATCTACGTATGCATCCATCCTTGTGAAGACATCTGGATACCCTTTGTCGCATGTCTGCAACCCGAAGGATGTTAGGCCAACAATGATTTTGGATCCATCGAGTTCTTCAACAACGAGAGGACCACCGGACTCCCCTGAGCAAGCTGAAATAGTATTCTCGGAGCCATCAATACACAACTGAATATTCGATTCAAAGAGTTCCTGAAAATATGCTTTGCAGACGGTTGGTGGTAGAATTTTTCTGTTTGCAAAAAGTAATTTGCTCGATTGCAGCTGCTCTTCACCTGTTTTTCCGAACCCTGCAATAGCAGCCATTCGGTTTTCCAAATTGGATCGGTTGGCCGGAGGCAAACTAACCGGCTTTATTACAATGCATCTAATAAAATTTAGAAGCGTAATTTAGTTTTTAAAGCAATAATTCCATAAAAATTACCATTGAATTGAATAGGCGGGGAAAATTTTATTAATGCGATATCATTTTCTAGAGTGGTATCGTTGTAATTTTCCAAGCAATGGTCGGCCTAGAGGATTATGCTGTCTGAAATTAAAGTATCTCCGCACAATGTGGTAAAAAAGTTGCTGTATTTGTGCATTACGACTTCAAGTCTTGCTTGGTACGGAAATTGTTTGAGCTGAGCAATCTGGCCACCCGCAATGTACAACGATGGTCCTCCCAGAGTGTTGGCCGCGGTTGCTGCAAAAAGACAATAAAGCATTATTAGGGTACTCATTGTGATCACTTCACTACACTACACTATTTGAACTCTGTGCTTTTATATACTTTAGTATTATTATTTTTAATCTAATTGTGTAAAATTCAACAACATTTGTTTTTTGTTAGATTAATGTGTTTCTCTTTTTATTCCATTCATAATGAAAAACAATTGAATGTATGTCGAATTAAAAGTTAATTCTAAATTTAAAATATAGTAAGAGTGTATAGTCTTTCGGATCACGATTTATATCATGGGTGAAAAATCACCCCATGCAAATTGTTCCTCTGATATTATTAAAAAATCGAATCACGGGTAGATCTGATTTTCTCAGTAATCATTTATGGCGTCAGTAGAGATACTGTAATTATGATATAATTCACCTCAGATTTAGTTCGTATAATATAATTAATTTCATTTATATGTCTTCATTTAATTAATAAAATAAAATTTAATTACTGGGTGAAATTTCACCCATGATACTATTAACATGATTTTTTAGGTGACACATTTTAAGGGTTAAATACGCATTTCCGAAAATAAAACTGTTTGTCGCGTTCTGCAGGCGCAGCGACGATATAATGTTTATTTGATTTAAAAGAACAAAATTATATTTCATTATTTGTAATCAATTTCTTCGCATTTTAATGTAATAAAAATATTAAATACGAATATATTATGTTTAACTTTTAGCTATAAGGATAGTGTTGCTAAAGAGAAGCCACCACCCAGTTCAGTTCTCCATGCCTTTAAGTTCGGATGTTTGAAGTACTTAAACACTTACCCAACTGTTTACGCTGTGTACACGCTGACATAATTTGTCCCATGTTCCGATCGTTTAACCCCTCAAAGTTCGCGTGTGCTTGCTCTGTTCTTAAGTTCTCAGTAGTTTATGCATCTGTTTGTTAATGGATAAGCGCTGTGCCAACTATGTGCATTGAACTACATCAGAAAGTACGCGAATCTCTCAATGGAAAGATATATTGCTAATATCGCGATCAAATTCAACAATGACTTCCTCTTTAAACTACTTGCGTCTGTTTGAAGAGCGAATTAGTGAACTTTACAACGATCTAAGTGACCTAGGCACAAATAGTCTGCATAGTTACTGTCAGTGCTTCTCGGCACTTCAGATGAACTTCCGGGTTCAACTACTCCATCAACCCCATCTATTACCAAGTTTGGTACTCCGTGGACCGAAGTTGAATGGACTCAGAGGTTCAAGAAGCTGAACAAGTTCAACACCACCAGCCGATGCCTCCACCCTGTTCTTACTCAAAGGCACTCCCCGGCATGCCAAGGAATCCTGGACCATGGAATTCTTCACCAGACATTTTTCAAATCCTTCCTCAAAGTGCATCAAAGTGCCTCGGAACATAAAAACTGTAACAGCTCCAAGCTTTTCACCCCATCGTGTTATGCGTGACTTTTCCTGGACCCTTTGCTAAAACTCGGATTTCTAAATGGGTATCTAAAATTGTCAGTTTCAACATTAGGCCTATGAATTTACCTCCTAATATAATAATAATGTTAAGAATCGTATTGTTAATAAGACTAAACCTAGCAATAATTTCCACTGCGCCTCTACTAGCTTAAATACGAATATCAATAAGATTAACCCTAGCCCTAGTTTCCAGACGTTCAGCCCTACTAATTATAAACAGAGTCCCGTACAATACCAAACCCAGCACTAGTTTCCATCGCCTAGTTCGTTTATCAAACCCCAAATCAAACTCACCCAATTCCAAATCTAACTGGCAATTTAAATATATTTTCCAATTTTAGCGCTGCCATAAAATACCCGAACTTTCTTAGTTCCCATATTCAATGTGCAGCTATTCTTTCCTCACCTGCATGATAAGGCTGACTCCGTCTGCATTGAGGGTAAAACGAAGGCTAATGTAATGATCTCAATTCAGCGAAAAAGCCTTTCTATCAATGTTTCTGTATTAAAACAGCTTTTTATTATATTTCAGGAAGCCTTTAACACACCTCCCCAAATCGTTTCAAACGATTTCTGTACCTCTGCTTCTTATGTAAGCTCCAGACACATCTTCAACCTTCAGTAAAGCTGCAGTGATCACAATAACTTTTTTCGTTCCTAATTCAATTTTACCACGGACGTCGTCGAAACCTTTAAAATTTATGATCCTAACCTAACCCCTATTCTCCTTCTACCTACCGTCCCTATCACACCCTCTCTACAACTGTAACAAACACCCTGAACAGATCACAAAGAGCTTGTCATTCTACTACCCCAAGTTAAAGCACTGCGTACAAAAATGTCTAACGTTTCCTTCAATTTGCGAAAATTATCTCATGACATCTTCGCCTTCATCAAAACCAGCCTAATTCCCGGCATCTTTGATAGTGAGCTTCCCGCCCGCGACGAGCTTTAAGGTCTGCGATGACAACAACGATCATTCCGGCCATGGCGTCTTATTCGTTGGTCACAACCGCCACTCTAATCAATACCTCCGATTCCTCTCCATTCGATGAAGTCGAATGAACACACCCACTCTCACTCAACCTATGGCTCTTCTTATTCTTTTAATTTTCACAATTGCAACTTTCCAAAAATAAACTTTCTCCTTAGCAATTCTGGCATAAGTTCGATCTCACAACATCTATCCATCGACAACGCCCTGGCTACCTTCTACATGGACCTATTCATTTGTTTTGTCTGATCCACATTTTTCTTCCCTCGATGGAAGGAAACTGCTCCTCATCCCCGCTATTGTACAACAAAGAATTTCTGCGTAATAAAGGAAATAAGCTTTACAGAACTCCCTCGTTTCCAAGACTGACTTCGGGTATTCCATATATGCTAAAGTCTATACCCTTTTTTCCGAACGTAGTGATTATTTAAATTATATAAATATAAATTTGTGAACTGACTGATGATGACTCAAACCCTCACTTTCCTTTTATGTCTTTTGATCACACAAAGATCATTCGTCATTCTCAGAGGCTGCAAGAATGACAACTCTAAGTACTGACTTATTGCCAAACTGACGTGCATATCTAAATTATTCGAAAAATTACTCTTTGACTCCATGTTCTTCCATTGCAAGTCTATTTTCTTGATCTTCCAACACGGCTTTTTGAGACAGACCCACCACCAAAAACCCTTTGTCCCATGGGAAACGGTGGCGAGGTTGATATCATTGCAGCCGATTTCAGCAAAGCCTTTGACAAGATTTTTGATAACGTCATTTTATTTAAACTCGAGATCCTTGGTTTTCAGCCACGACTCACTCCCAATCAATTCCCTACCGTTTCGTTGCCCGTTCATGTGTCCCACAAGGTAGCCATCGTGGCCCATTGTTCTTCATTCTAACAATTAACGATGTACAACGCATCATCAAACACTCGAAGCTACCCATTTATGCTGATAACATGAAACTCTAATCGCATTTTACAAGAAGATCTCATCAGCTTCTCCCTTAAATGTCAGTCTATCAAGCATTCACGCAAACACCTCCCTTCCGCTCCTGGGATCCATCTGTTGTTCGACCAGCCCTTCCTTCTGTCACTTCCTCGTGTGATTTGTGTGTCATCTGTGATAGACACTATATTTTCATCTTCACCTTGACAACACCATAAGCAAAGCTAACTCCGCCCTTGGCTTCCTTAAGCGTTAGTCTAGAGAGTTCTCTTAGACTCATGTCACAAAATCCCCTTACATTTCTCTTGTCAGACCTTTACTTGAGTAGGTTAGCTAGTTTTGGTCTCCTGCCCAAATAACCCGCATAAACAACTCTGCGTCAGTACAGCGTAAATTTATCCGCTTCGCTCTACACGATCTCCCTTGGGCTGATAACTTCCATCTCCCGCCCTACGAGAATCGCCTAAAAGTGACAGACTCACAACCTTTGAGTAAACGTCGTGATATACATGGCATTTATCCATCAGTTACTTGCCATTAGGAGCCACTGATTGCCCTTCGGTTCTGCTACTGTACATCAATCCTCGTAACATTAGATCCACTCCTCTTTTCCGTTTAGCCTGTCACCGCAACAACTGCGGCAACTCCCCGAGCCCATCACCAGAATTCTTCGAAAATGCAACATTCTGACCACTTTTTATTTTCACCTGAACAAATCGTACCTTAAAGGTGCTTTAAACCTTACGAATCCTGGCTCCTAACTAACTAACTCGTCTCTGTCTTTTGTTGCCCACACTCTACCCATTAGCTATTGAGTCTTTAGATATTAAGATACTATTTGTTAAGTTTATTGTGTGTTATAGCTTGTACTAAGCCGGAATAAAGTAGCTCTATAATATAATTGTGTGTGTACCTACGCGAATTTAACTCATTCTAAGTAAGTAATGATATAATAAGAATCAAAGGTCCACCAGTTACTGCGACCTCAAGGTCGGCTTAAAAATCACAATCATATTTCTGTAGTTATGGAACTAAAAGGGTGAATATTTAGAGACATTAAATTTGTTATATTATTTTCCTAATAAAAGGCTCTACTGTGTTGCACAAAATTACACCGAAACCGCCCTCTCAGCGGTTTGAGCAATTCTTAAAAGAAGGTAGATTTGGTCTTCGTGTTGAAAATTCTTTTCATTTTTCTGTGGTCATATTCACTTCAAAATGATAAGAAGTCTATTTTACAATTTGTATTCAGTATATAATTTTTATGGATCCGCAAAGAGAAGCTCGCAAGGAAAAAGGAATTCTTAAAATCATTTGTTTTTTAAATATGATATTGATAGGTAATATCACCTTACTTAGTTATATTAATTATCTCAATGAGATCGTTCTTTGCAAACTTGAAAAACAATACGGTCATTTTCGGATAATCACTTTATCGCACTCAATCTGAAATTAAAAGTGCAAAGTAGTCTAATGTTATAGTGTATGTAATAAATCTCTAATCTTTGTTGAGATTAATTGGTCCACTTCATTTATTTAGTCATAAAAAACGCTTCATTAAATAATTTTGAATTGAATCGTGGTATATAGTAGTATAGATATTTTTTATTCGCCTTATTTTTACGTTCCTGAATGTCAATCAATATTCTTCAGTTTCCAATCCATCACGTGCTTTAGTAACGTTCTCAGAACCGTCAATACACAGGTGATTATAAGTAACCGCGAATTGTTGAAAATGCGGTTGGCATTTTCTTACAGATATGACTTTTCGAATTGCAAAGAGCAATTTGCTTGAAGTGGGTTAATTTTCACTTGTTTTCTAAATCCTGCAATAACAGCCATTCGATTTTTCAAACTAATGTGATCGCCCGAAGTTAAATTAACGGGTTTAATTGCATCTAATAACGCAATATAATTTTCTAGGGCGGTAGATTGTAATTATGTGTAGCAAATAGTTTTGTAAGCAATGGCTTGCTGTAAGAATGACATTGAATTTAAGGCACCGCCGCATCATGCTAAATGAAACTCCAGACTGTTGCTTTATGATTTGAAGTTGTGTCTGGTATGGAAATTGCTTAGGTTGGGCAATTTGACCACTCGCAAAGTAAGACGAGGGCTTCTCGAGTGTTTTGGTTGCCATCGACCAGAAGAAAAACCAGAGCACTACCATAGAATTCGTTATGATTTCTGAACTGATTGCTTGAATTATTAGCTTTCACTCTTATATGTCCTAGTATTACTAGTTTTAAAAGCATTGTATAAATTCAGAAATGATGACCAACTTCCTTTCTCGAGTTGTACAAATGGTGCTTTTTATTTGCTTTTGGAGCCTTCTTTTTACAACCCATACAAAACAGTGAACCATTGAGTGTGAGTATACGCATAATACTTAGTAATAATTTTTTCATTATCATTGGGTTTATTTTCCAGCTATTAATGAGTTTAATTCAACAAAGGATTTTTAATAATAAAACAATAGTTTTAATATCGTTAGCAAATATTTATGACGCAGAGAAGAGAAAACAAAAACTGAATGGAATAATTCGCTAAATATATAGACTTTGGAAAAGCCATAATTTTTCAAAACAATTTCCTTGAGAGCTTAGAACATTTGCAGCAAATTATTTACTATTTCCATTATAGAAGTTATATACGTATATAATCTCAAATATGATAAAATATTTGGAGTGAATTTTCCCAAAAATTTGAGGCTGTTTCAAATTTGACTATATTTTTCGTAAATTCTACTATTCTGTATTTTTCAGTGCATAATAAATATAAAAATTTTAATTTTGATATAAAACTATTATAAAAAACTCCCGAGACATTTTGAAACGAAATTTTAATTTTGTAATTAAACTAAGAAACACTTTAATCTTTTCCTGTTAGATTTAATTATTTTTAAAAAAATAGCATTAAAACATTAGCAGCACACTTTTCATTTTAATTATATATATTGGCAACATGAAAGAATAAAATCCGGAAACTATAAATTCTTCCATACACTATTTCACTTTAGGCATTTAAATCTTAAAATTATAATTAACAATGAATTTTAATTTCAAGTTGTTTAGTAAAAGAGTAATAAAAAACTAAATCAGTATTAGATACTTGAAGGTTTATATCTGATAACATTTTCTAGGTTTTAAACTTGAAGTAAAAAAAATAAAGGGGTAGTAAACACTACTACAACACTCTTCGCAGTCACACTAAGGCATCTTGAAATATTCACAACTTCTTATAAAGGACTAAATCTAAGAATGAACTACCACATGCAAACCTTTTCTTCGATATGTAAAATTCCATATCAACCGACGATTTAATTTTGTTTTTGTATTTTAATCTCATATTAACTTATAACAGTCTCTGGCTGTTTGTATTTAACATTTTATAATTTATTTCTACCGGCTGTTTAATAGTATTGCAAGAAAGCAACGAAGATATTGTTTTGTAGATAAATTGAAAATAAATAAATAAGAAAATTGAACCATAGATTATATTAATCAACCAGCATAACTTTCAAACATTTTTTAAGAACCAACCAAATAGGAAGAACCTTATTGTAGAAGCACAAATGCGACTATACCCCATTGAGTTTTTCACTTTTCTCGTAATGCAGTCCTTTTCCTATGTGAAAATCAAATATACAGAAAATTGTGCAATCAAGGATGGAAATCTATTATTTATACTAGAATTATTATTTGTAAATCTGTCAAAAATCTATTATTTATTAATTATATTACTGGTCGTCTTTTGCAGTAGATGAATCTCACAAATCAGGAAATCCAAAAAGATATAATTATTTGTATAGTTTTTAAAATTTTCTTTTGAGTAGATAATTTGATGTAACTTATATTATTTAATATGTCGCTTTCAAGTCCTGATATTCAAATAGAGCAAGTCACACTATCTTTATAAAATGTTTAGCGACCGTAAAAGCATCTATCGCTCCGTGATGTTAAAAGTAAATATAGAAGAAATATGTTTTGAGTGTGGGAACCAAAGCCCAGTAAACTGCAAATAGTTTTGACAAAAGTTGGAATAGTGTAGTTAATCTATTTAGATTGTGAATTGGTCATCCGAAGACCCGGATTGGTCAAAGGGCAGGTCGTACCCGGTGAGCCGGTGTGAGGGCCGATTGGTTGCTTGTGCCTGTACCGAATCCAAATTCTAGTCTGGGCCTGGACTCTATTATTTTATGCTCATCTAAAAAGTCTTACACTTCATTATAAATTTGTTTCCGTACCTAAAAGGTCAAAAAAGAATCCTTATAGTGGAGACTGTCTGTCTGCCTGTATGTCATGACCATTTTTCTCAGTAACTAATATTGGCCCTCAATTGATCTCTCAATTGGGGTTTGAAAGGGTGTGCTTTAATGATTCAAAAAAATTTTTTTAACTTCTGAGCCACATTAATTTTTGACTTATGCCCAAAAATGTAGACAATACCATGCCCCTTATCGCGAAATTTTCGAGCTAAAAAATTTGAAATAATGTACTGTAGAAAGACTGATATATATTACAGGAAAAGTAAAACGAACTTCCAGATGTTTATAGCTTCCGAAGAAAATAAATAAATTTTTTACTCCCCTCTGACTCCTTCATTTTTATATGAATTATAATAATTTATTATAAATTCATAAAGGATTTATGAACTCATTGCATTATGAACTTATTACAAAACCGAAATTTTAAGCATAGATTTGCTTAGTATGGGGTTTTGTAAGGAATTTTTTAAAAATAATGTACGGAACCCTCGTCGCCCCCAGATGATATCGACCACTCCGCCTGAAAGTAGTAGACTTAGTAGAAATCCGCCAACCAGTCAATATTTTCTTTATTAAACCGATATACAAATTTACTGCTGCGCTCTATATTTTTGTTTTAATTGCAACGGGAAGATATTCGGCCATCTCCGCTGTTTTAATGAAATGAGATCAGCAAATAGCTGTCTTGAAATTTATTAAGCAAATTCCCAAATAAACGACCAAACGGTATGCCAAACCGTTTTGAGATCGTCCTCAGTAAAAGCTTTTGATTTGAGCAAATGATCAGGTCTTGAAATCTCCTTCATACGAGATTTAACTCAAGGGTTAAGTAAGCTGTCTGCATATACGAGTGAGTAAATGCTTAAAAAATCAAGTAATTGCTTGTTTTTATGCATAGGACCCATTATTACTTGTGTTAGAACAGTATGATAATCTTCACTTAAAACAGGCAGTTCTCAAATTTTACATTTACAAATTTACATTCCGTTCTAAATTAATACAACTAAAATAATTCTTTTAAAAATTTAAGAACTACACATAATTCGTTTTGATATTGGTACTTTCAAAGTGGAAAAAAGACGTGCATGGATTTCGATTGAAGATTACATGTCTTATTTGTTAAGTTACAAAGTTTCTAAAATATTTATATTTGACTTTATGACATTTGTGACATTTCCAACGATGGTGCAAATATTCATGTTTGATGATTACGAACAGATTTCAGAGTAGAACTAGCGATAACGTCACAAATCAGTTCTTTCATGATATCCCACTAGTACTTAAATAATATGTGTATTAGCGAATAAAAGACATCCAGGTATCTCTCGAATATACAAGTATGCTCAATATACAATATTACTTATTACTAGTTGTAATTATTATTTTTTTCAGAAAGTTTCGCAATGTATTGAATTTATGAAATAATTTTGTGAAAATAATAAATTCGGAAATATGAGCACACCAACATGATCTATCCACGCTGCACATGCATCAGGCTCAAGCTGATATTACTGCTGAATTCACGTCTCTACTTAAAGATCTCATCAGAAATTTTCTGCAATGAAGCCTAATCACAAGGCATGTTTCTAAGTGCAAAAAAAGTACTAAATTTCTTTGGTATGTTGTAACCAAACATAATTTTGCAAAATTGTTTTATAAATTAATTATAAGTGAAATGCATTGAAATATATCCCAAGTATTATATAATATAGTTTTCGTTTGATTTCGAGATTATTGCTGATGAAATTCATTGCAAATAGTAATACATTTCAATAAGATAAAAATGAATTTGGACCTATTTTAAGTCTAGTGATATCTGTTTTTGGTGAGAAATTTGTAATAGGGTTTCTCTATACACACTCATATTTTAAATTTACACAAGAAAAGTTCTGTGGTTAAAAATTTTCTGAATACTTTCTTTTCGCGAAAGAATTCAGCTATAAAACACTTCTGATCTATGCCGAGGTGGTCATCGGTGTTACACGTCCTTTTATGGTCATCATTTTTATCGTGGTGTATGTGACTTCGATTTTTTATTTTACTGCCATTCGATGAACCTCAATATACACTGAATTCTAAAAATCAATATTTTCAAATGAGATCATTTTTGGGTACATGAAATGAAAATTGCTTATACAGATTTTCTTTCATTTTCAAAATTTAAATTTTTCTTTGACTCTACACTATTGGATGCCGTTTAAGCTTCGCTTTGTTCATTAAGATTTTGTTTACCCTGCAACAATTATACTTTCTAAGATTGATTATTAACTTAACTCTAAGATTGATTAATTAACTTTTCGCCATATTCTGAAGTAATTTTCATTACAATGAAGGGGATAGAATTTTTGCAAATGTTGAAACCATATAAAAATTTGAACATATGTATGTAGGTTCACTGTTAATAATAATAACAGAAATTATATTATTAAACGAACAAGAATTTATTTAAATAAATCAACTACAGGTAGGTAATGCGATAATTTCAGATAAACTTAGTATAACAATTATAACAATAATTAATCCGAAAATCTTGTAATCTACGTCCACGTCCACCGCGTTCTCTGTCTGGCGGGAGAATGATCTCCACCCGAGATCACTTTTATCGGTAAGTTATAATACATTCTGGAGGTAGTAAAGGTTGATCGATATTTTTTTTCCAACCCACATGTATACGTACGTGTATATTAAACTAATTTACAAATTTTGTCAAAATATTATTTTCTAAAATAATAAGTAGTAAGCCTGTTCCTTCCCCACCCGAAGCACGCTAAAAGGAGTCTTCTGAGTTATAGTAATACCTTTCAACAACGTAAACTCACTAGTTCAAAACTGTTCAAAACTAACCGCGTTCAAGACATGACCATATTTTATCAAGACAACGGCCATGTGGCCAGAACACTTTGTTGCCGTAATATTTCCTTTTCAAAACTATAATTAAGACGAAATGAAAACGAACTTTAAGAATATAAGTAAATAGCTTATTGTAAATTTAAAAAAATTAAAACTTTATGCGCAAGTAAACAGGCGTCTAGTAGTTTCAATAATAGTGGAAAATTAAATTTTAAAGTTAAAAATATTTGTTTAGGAGATAGAATGATAATTCGTTCCTTATTAAGTGGTATCAAATTTTTATGAATTATATTAGGATACCTGGGTCGGCAAGATTTGTATTCTCAATTTTTTTTTCAAATTTCCTTACAACTTTGACTGGAACGAAAATAAAAATTCGTTTTTTTTTTTGCAAAAAATGTTTTTGTCAAAACAACTCACTAAAAAAATATCGTGCAAATACACAGAGGATTTACTAGTATATCTATTTATAATAACAGATTTCCTGTTATATGTAAGAAGTATTAAGTTTTATTACTTTTGATTGCTTTTTATGTTTATGTTATGTCATCTACATGTACAATATTATTTGAAAAAGAAAAGATCATTTTGAATGTATTGCTGAATTATAGACAAGTAAAGAAAAATATGCCTATGGCCCATAAACCACGCTTTCTTCCTTGCCTTTTCTTCTTTACTTTATTTACTAAACCATATTTTCCTTAATCCAATCCAGATAAGTTGCCACTTTTGTATAAATACCTGGGTAACCTTTATCACATTCAAGTCCACCATGTGATATTATACCAACAGTCGTTTTAGATCCACCGGATTCCTCAATAACAAGAGATCCACCAGAATCTCCATCGCATGGTGAAATATTATCAGAACCATCAACACATATTTGCCTGTCTGGGTAAAAATCTTCTTTAAAGAAGTCCTCACAAACTTTTTGGTTCAATATTTTTCTATTGGCGAAGCGCAGTTCAAAAGACTTTGGACCGTTTTCTGATATTTTGCCGAATCCAGAAATTATGCCCGTGCGACTTTCATAATTTGTTTTATCGGACTTCGGTAAAGCAACAGGCTGAACTCCATCTAGAAAAATATATTTAAAAGAAAAGTTTTTTCCAAACTAATACGTTCAAAATTCTACCATTAAATGCAACAGCAGTGGACAATTTTAATAGCCCAATGTCATTTGCCAAAGTGTTATGATCGTAATTTTCATGGAGCATAAAAGTTCCCTTGTAGTCGTTCGTTATTTCTCTAACAATGCGAGTGGGTTCAAAAGGATCCTTGGTGTATCCGATAAATACAGTCGCACTCATAGCACTGTGAAAAATATATTTATCAGTATGTGAAACAAACATAATTCTAAATTGTTCTAGGAAATTAGGATTAATACCCTTCCAAGCAGTGACCCGCAGTGAGGACAGTCCTGTTTGAAATTAAAGCGCCTCCGCATGTCGCACCAACAACTATATCATGCTTAAATTGTAACACTTCAAGTTTCACTTGATAGGGAAATTGCTTGGTCTCAGCAATTTGACCGCCAGTAATTCTGTATTTTCGATTTTGGTCAGGAACATTGGCAATAACCATAGCAAAGAATACACAAATTAACAAAGTCGACTTCATTCTGATAACTTTGCTTCTTTTCCAAATGTTTAAGCCTTTATATACTACTGAGCCAAGCCAACTGTGTAAACTTAAACCAATTAGTGTTCATGCAATGGTAATTTATACGGTGCGTATTTAAGAAATAAAGTGGTTGCTATGAGATTTACTATCCTATAAAACATCGGAAGTCAAGAACTACTTCAAAAACACTTGAGCAAAAGTATTTGTGAATTCTGTAGCCATGGTGGCTGAGTCGGCTACAGCCAGGGAGCCCCGACACGGGCATTGGGTCCTAAATAAAATCTATGGCTTTCTCTCCACTTAAAATCACATAATAAAAATAATATAATTTAAATAGGGACCTTTTGTTTTTTTTTGACCACCCGTAGATATGGTTGTAGCCAGGGGTCCGGTCCAGGATGTGGGAGCTATATCTGTAGCACTTTACTAGGTTTCATGGTACATACAACATATCTAGGACGTAGGAAGATCTACATATTTCTACTATACATCGATAAATAATTTTGTAAAAGGAACAAATAAAACTTTATTTCAAATTTCAATATAATTTAATTCATATGTTTACGTATCCAATCCGCATATGCACTAACTTTTGTTTGAATAGAAGGATAACCCACATCGCACTCTACTCCGCCGAATGATACTAAACCGACCACCGTTCTAGACCCATCAGCTTCCTCTATGGCAAAAGGACCACCTGAATCCCCAGGGCAGGTAGAAATATTTTCAGAACCATCTATACAAAGGTGCATTTCCGGTTTAAAATAAGTTAAATATCTTCCGCAGGCTGAAGGCTCAAGTATTTTCCTAGTGGCAAAAAGTAGCCTATTTGAGTTCTGAGCTTTTGTTCCTGTTTTACCAAATCCAGCGATAATACCCGTTGTACCTGCCAAACTTTCCTGACTGGCTTTAGGAAGGTTTACAATATTGACTGCGTCTGGAAGAGAAGTTTGTAACAAAGCTAATATTGAAATCTGTCCTGCTTACCATTTAAATCAAAGTCAGGCGAAATTTTTATTAGAGCAATATCATTTTCCAAGGAAGTATCATTGTAATGTTCATGGCGTACGAAAGCTCCAAAGCTGTCCCACGCAGCCCTCATTTGGAAAGTGGGCTCACTAGGCCAAGACTGTGTAACTCCCAAGTAAGCAGTTACAGTAGTTGTACTATTGAAAAAAAAGGTCAATTAAAATTTCGCAATTTTGTAAGTCAATGAGATGTACCCTTCTAAGCAGTGAGCCGCCGTGAGAATTATATTCTTTGATATCAAGGCACCACCGCATAAAGAGGTTTTGCCAGTTTTTTTCGTTAGTTGAAGTCTCGCGAAATATGGGAATTGTTTGATTTTGGCAGTCTGACCACCGGCGATCCGGTGAATGGGACGTTCGATTGGAACGTTAGCATAAACTGCTACGAAGAATAAGCAAAACGCCAATACCGAATTCATTGTACGAACTTGATGGAATACAGATCGCCTGGTCTTATATAGTACAGTATACCAAGTTGTCGTATGCACTTGAGTACACTGAATGTGGACAACGATTGTCCCCTGGTATGACGTGTATTTTTATTTGAACAGTTTGTGACCGTCTTTCTATTCATTTAATTGTTAAATATCTGTGACCATGAGTAAATATCAGCACATAATTGTGTTAAGGGTAAATAAACAAGCAATTGATGGCTCTATTCAACGTCATAACTTTCGTTAAAACATTTTCAAGAAATTACTTCATAATTTATCTAATCGATTTTCTATAGATGATATCCAATTCTCATTGTGTAGGACTTAGTTCGCTTAATTAATTTTTATAACAATTATTAAAATTTAATCCTTTCTTTTGTTCTGTATTTTGTTGCAGTTTACTTGGATTTTATTAATTAGTATTTTTTAATGCGACTACAAACACAGGATTATTTTGAAGGAAGTAATAACACTTTAGCAATATTTATATCAGATCTGAAAACTCGAAAAATCATCCAAAATATACTCTTGTGTTAAATTTTTACGATTTTAAAAATATAATAATCCTTTAGTTAAACTAAAATTTACTAAGAAAAATAAATTAAAATACAAAAGGGAATATAAATGTGCTACTAATTTCCAATCCAAAGTATGGGTACATGTATAATCAATTATTAAGCAAACTCACGAATGCTACAACTTATTAAACTTCACTCTGTGCATAATATATTAAGTTTATTACGTTATATATGATAACGAATTTTTATTTTCCTTTTAATTAAGCTTCAAAAAATATGCATATTCAGGTAGTGAGGTTCAGAAATTTTAATACTTAATCCATCTGTGTAGATTTCGAAAATGTCGGAGAAGCAGCCCTCAATATTTGAGTAGGTCCAAGCTTTCGTTACACTCATGAATATTGTCACAAATATAAATAAAATATATTTTTGTAAAAATTATTGTTAGTATTTTACGAAGTATATCATATCCTTCCTTGTAATGTGCTACTATTAGAGTATTACTATTGGAAATTAAGGTATAAAAGTTAGAAATGTGACTATTGCCCATTTAGAAAATTTAAACTTTGCAAAATACGGGAATTTTTTGTGCGTTTTTGGAATGTGCTCTGAGAATAAGCTATGGATACCCATAACTAAAATATTTTAAGAATCTTCATTGTATTAGTTTGATTCCACATCTTAACGAAATTTTTAATACTTGTGTAGATTTGAAATATATTTTTGACACATGTTGCATGATCTTCCACCACTTATCCATTTATTCAAATAATTAAAAAATAAAGTAAGATAGGTTTGAAGTTATCTTAGAAAAGTACTTTATATATTTTAATTTTTATTTATTAAATCATCGCAAATAGTTTAAGCCTCTACAGGAATGCCTGTGTGCTTATTGATCCAATCAAGGAAAGAGGAAACGCGAGTGAAAACAACTGGGAATCCTTTTTCGCAGGTTGGTCTGCCGAAGGAAGTGAGACCGACAATAACCTTGGAGCCATCATTTTCTTCAATAACTAAAGGACCGCCAGAGTCACCTTGGCAGGTAGCCTTGCGATCAGTTCCTTCCATACACAGTTGGGATGGTATAAGTTTTCCAAGGAACTTTTCGCAGTAGCTGTTAGCCATAATTTTACGGTAAATGAATCGTAAAAGGTCTGAAGAAGGTTCACTATCAGCAGTCTTTCCCCAACCAGATGCAACAGCCGTACGACCAACCAGGTCGGTTTGACTAGCTTTTGGAAGCTTCACTGTATTGATGTATTCTGAAACAAAATTGTTATTACTGAAAATAGTAAATCCAGTAGTTTTAATACTTACTGTTCAGTTCAACTTTCTCTGGGAGCAAGATGAGGCCGATGTCGTTCTCAATAATATCACGGTCATACTTTTCATGTATGATGAAGTTCTCCTGTTTAACTTGGATCATTTCACGGGTAATTTCGAAGTCTTTGGTGCGATCGTGAGCACCAAGGAATAGAACAACTGAAACAGCACTATATCGAAAGCGACATTTTAGAAAATCGTTTATAATTTGGAAAACAATTATTCTTACTTATCCAAACAGTGAGCAGCAGTCAGAACAACTTTGTCGGAAATAAGCGATCCTCCGCACCAAGACTTGTACACATCTATGCCGCGTACTTTGAGCATACGGATTCCCACCTGGTATGGAAACTGGTTAGGGGCGGCAATTTCGCCGCCAACAATTCGCTTTTCAAAGCCAAAAAATTCGTCTTCTTCAAGGACATCAACATTCTCCCATTCTAAATTAGTAGACCTTGGAAGCGCAATGGCTCCAATAATAAGAAACGAAACGGTTAGTGCTACCTTCATTATGGCTTAGTTCTTAAACCTTCCGAAAAGTGGAAAATTTTCGCAATTTATACGCGAAGTGTTATTTAATTCATTTCCAGATAAGATCTTTTTATAAGCACTTAATTTTATCTAGTTGATAACATTTCGTAATGACCTGTAATTTTCTTGTAACCGATTTTCATAACTTAAGTGTCTACCTTTTTAGATAACATTCTTCAATTTTTTTTTACACTTCTATTTGATAATATTGCTGGAAAGACTAATTCATTTAAACATTATTTTCCATCAATAATTATTAATATATTATTAATAGGTAACTTTATGTAGCTGCTTCAACAACGCGGAACTGAGTGTGTAACGTGTAAACAGTATGACACAATTGAAGTGCCTGAAGACATTAGTTTAGGTAGATATTTCTGTAGGCATACCAAACTAATAATTCTCTGCGACTAGTTTTAATATTGGAGTAAACGCCGTTATAAATAAAAAAGAAAGATTTTAGCCTTCGGACGGTATTCTTCTTCCGTTCCTCAGTCCGAGCGCGCATCTGATGCCTACGCGTCTTTGATTCTTTATTATTTACTTACTACTAGCGAAGTATTAAAATATGTACAATCTTCAAATGAACTAATTTTGATTAAATTCCAAAGATTTACTTTGCATATACAAAAGCATTTAATACAATAATATATTTTTATTTTATTATTTATTTAATATAATATATTTTATTATTTATTTAATATATTTTTTCCATATTCATTTTAAGTTCGTTATAGTTATATATTTAAGCTCTAACATAAAGAAGAGTCATACATAACATTGTAAATAGTTAAAACGAAATAAATGCGTTTCTCCATTAACTCTAGTTATTTACTCTTTTTGCTACGAACTCTTATACATTTTATATGAATGTTAAATGAATAGTGATCGGTACCCGCTGTTTCACCCGAAAGGAGTGAACAAAATTAATAAAACAAGCCGAATTGAATAGATAAGATAAACAAGACAAACGAAACACGAATCAAAAAATAATCATTCAAAATGAAATGAAGTAAAACCAGTTTTGGTACGAAAACCTTTTGCTATAATTTTTGCTGTGCACGACTTAAAAAATATGATTCACGACAGAAAAGCGGATTCAAGTGTTTGGAAAGGTATTTTGTACTTAAAAGGCTAATAACAAAAAAATTACATTGAAATCACGGATAAACATTACATTTTAATTTATCTGTAATTTCTTAATTTCTATCAATCTCCTTAGCTAAAAAGAATAATTCGAAAAAGTTGGTTTGAATTTAATTTAATTTAATTTAATTGCTTTACAGATTTAGTTCAAATTAAATGTCAAAGATTCTGTGATGAATGGTTTTCGATATGTCTTTATTTTTATGCCACATCCTAAAAAAAAATAAATATCTAATAAATAAAACTATTAAAAATCGAGCCCCTTAAAAGCCGTAATTTCAAAATATGTTGTTATTAATTTTTCGTGAAGAATTTGATTTCATCAAAAATGGCTATAATAAATTTTCCAATCTTTGAATGTCGAGATTTTGATTTACACTGTGTAGGTTAACTATATTTCCTTCAAATCAGGGCTTCGCAAACATGCCCGAGGAGTAATTTGGGAGAAAAAGAAGACATAACACAAGATATGTCATAGCACATGATAGGTGACTTGCATGTTACACGTGACAGCACCCAAAGATCGTTAAGCAAAGCATTTTGTGGTGTAAACTTCGGTTTTGATCAGTGTAAGCCTCATAAAATTAAAAATAATCTAGCTCCATAAAAATCTCTTTAAATATAACTGCAGCTTTAGTATAGCAATGACGAATTATCACTTTTATATTGTTTAATTATTATAGCATATTTATTTGGTGAAATGCGGACCTGCAAAAATACTTTTCTCAATTGTCTATGTTTTCAAAGTGTGCAATTTAATATCAAAAAATCCACAAAACGTTAAAGATCGTAAGCTTTTAAGCAAAATCTTGCTTAAAAAGTTTGCCTGTGGTTTAAAAGAATTTCACTGCGTATTCGATGTTTGATAATCAACCGGAAGTGCTCAATATTTTGGTACCTCCCCGGACATAACTTTAATTTCATAATCTACAGAAATTCTTCGATTGTTATGTTACTCTATCATTGCGATTAATTCCGGGGTATACGCAAACATTGTTTTAGTTTTCACAGTAGTTCGAGGAATATTACTGCAAATTTGGCGTGTGACGCAGAATCAATTAATTAATTAATTAAATTCTTATCAAAAATACATTCTCCTATATAAGCGACTATTGGCCCCTATAAACCAATTCAAAGTCAAAATGAAGTCGTTCGTTGCACTGTCTTTGCTCTTTGTGGCCGCCCTTGCATTCCCAGCTGATTGGGAAGATGCCGAGCTCCTCGAAGGAATTGAACATCGTATTGTCGGAGGTGAAGTTGCCAAGCCTAATCAGTTCCCATATCAAGTGAGACTTCATTTGGTGAAACGTATGGGAAGACGTGAAGTTAACACCTTGTGTGGAGGCTCACTTATTAGCGACAAGTTTATTCTTACTGCTGCTCACTGTCTCGTGGAGTAAGTTAATGCTTATTGGTCCAGACATTTTTGATAATACAGTCGATCTTCTCCCTAGTGTTTTGCGAGCCACTGTTCACATGGGAAGCATAAACTTCAGACTGCCCGAGCCAGATCGCGTTACGATGGAATTGAAACCAGAAAACCTACGCGTTCACGAAAACTACAACCCTCTTCTTTTCAACAACGACATTGCTCTTGTTACTCTTCCAGAACCTGTTAAGCTTAGTGGTAAGTTATAGTGTATTTATGCACATAATCCCAATATTTTAAGTCGTATCTTATAGCTGCTATTCAACCTATTGCTCTTCCTCGTTTTGGTCTAAGGAAACTAGAAGGTCGCATGGGTACTATCTCAGGATTTGGAAAAACAGGAGACAAGACCAAGACCTCCGACAACTTGATGTTCTTGCAGCGCAAAATCTTAGACGAGAGCGTATGCCGTCTTCATTTCCCCTTGACTTTCCAGGAATCGCAAATTTGCGTTGATGGTTCCGAAAAGAAATCTGCCTGCCCTGGAGACTCTGGTGGTCCTCTCGCAATCGAAGAAAACGGAGAAAAAGTACTTGTTGGCTTGACTTCTTACGGAAAATTCACCTGTGAAATCGGCAGCCCTGCTGTTTACACTCGCATCACAACTCATTTGCGCTGGATCAGCAAGCACACCGGTATCAAGGTCTAAAATGTTTTAAGGTTAAATATAATGAGCTAAAATTACTTTACTTTACTTTCTTATTCTTTAAACTCATATGTAGAATCATTTCCTAATCCCTACCGTTCGGCTTTTCTTTTTCTTGTTTTGTTTAAAAAAATATACCTCACAGCTGCTCTTGAGTACAACTTTCCCAACGTGCTGGGAAATAGCACATACCAAAAATATTAACTCCCCATTTTTGTCAAAGTCATCTTTTAATTCTTTCTACATTTTCATAATTTTCTCGGGTATTAGTACGTTGACCTGGATGAAATTTTGTCATTTTATCTATTAGATCTGATCCGACGTCGTAACCCTCGCATAAGATGGTATGTTGAGAACGCGGCTATCCTCGTATTCGAAACTTATATATTTTTCGGCTTTATTTAGCTTGGTTTCTCTTAAGGCGGTTCTTATATAACACGGTGCAAAATTCCATGTTAAACAAGGGCTGCCTGTACCACTGATGAGATTTTAATTATAAAGTAAATTTTAAAAGCATGCTTTTAATTTTTGTGTAAAAAAATCTTAAATCTCAAACACATTATTTTTTAGAAAACAATTCAATCTCTTAAGGAGTCATTCTGGCCAAAAAAACTGCTCTCTTTTTTTCTTTTAGAATTCATGAGAATCATTAAGAATCCACTTTAAAATGTTTACATGCAAATTCGAAGTCAGTTAATTTTTACAGCGCTCTAAGTACACGCAGAACGTTTTGTACGCAACAGCCCGCAACTCCTTTAAATGCGTTTGTTGAAATTATTTTTTTAGCTAGTGCAATGATACTAACCACCTTGTGGGTTTAAAATGTTTACATATTGTTCTCTTATTGGCTGTCGTCCCTGTCAGAATTAGATTTTATAATGAAGTTTCATATATTTAATATAAACAAAAGAAAGTGGATGGGTTTCAAAGATGCGCAACTTTTGGTCTTTGTCCAATGTCGTTAAAAGGATAAGTATACTAAATTCATTCATTATTGATTTTATTTAGTTTTGATAAAAACATTAATGCAACTCAGCTGCACAAATGAGATGACTATGCTTTTGAAGACATTATAATTGGAAACATATAAAAATCTTTAAATTAAAGTTATTGACTTTTCTACTAAATCCACAATATGATTAACTGGAAAATAATTGCATCCCAGAGAAAAGTTCCAAAAATAATCTCTTTTTGGGCACTTTGACCGAAACGAAATCTAAACTAGTTTATTAAAATATCAAATTGATACAAACAAGTACAAAAACAACGAATAAAGATTTTGGCAGAATATTAATTGAGAAAAAGCTTTCACCTCTTTCTTTACCGACATATTCCTTAAAATTGAAAAAAACACAGAGGTTTTAAACAAATTTAATAGGGCTTATTTATGTTTTAATAGTGTTTTATACTGTAAAAATTCTTTATTCATGTACTCGTACATCTAGTCTCGAATTGGAATTCCAGTATTTTTGCTAATCCAGTCAAGGAAGGAAGTTACTCTTGTAAACACCATCGGATATTCCTGCTCGCAGGTATAAGCTCCGAAAGAGGTTAGCCCCACTAAAATTTTAGAACCGTCACTCTCTTCGAGAACTAATGGGCCGCCAGAATCTCCTTCGCAGGTAGATTTTGGTCCATGTCCGTCGGTACATAATTGTTCTGGTTTGAGTGTTCCGAAGTTGCCACATTCGTAGTTATCAACAATTTTAAGTTGGACAAACCGAAGCACGTCCGAAGAACCAATTTTATATCCTGCTTTTCCCCAACCAGTAGCGACAGCCATTCGGTCTTCTAAAGCTCCTTGGCTGCGTCGCGGTAGCTGGACAGGTTGTATTTTATCTAGAAAGAATATATTAGAAATATACATATATAAGATTTTAGTGATTTGCAATTGAATATTACCACTCAGTTTAACTTTTCCTGGGATTAAAATAAGTGCGATGTCATTGTATAAATACTCATACTTAAAGTCTTCATGAACTACAAAGTTTTCTTTTCCCACTTCAATAGTAACGCGATCTTCTTCAACTTTTTCCCAGCGGTTATGTGTGGCAAAATGTAGCAATACCCGCACAGTACTAAAAGGACATTTCATTTTGATTATCGTTAACTCATTTCAAAATAATTGTTACTTTCGCATGCAATGGCCAGCAGTAAGAACAGCTCCATCGGAAATCAAAGCACCTCCGCACCACGAAGTGTATTCAACTCCATTCTTTTGCCGGATTAGACGTATTCCGACCATGTAAGGGAACTGATGTGGTTTGGCAATTTGTCCTCCAACTATTCGTGTTTCTATTCCGGAAAAGTCGGTTTCCGGATGAGGAAGTGCTAGGACTCCTGTTAGGAATAGCGATACTAGCAAAATATTCATGTCTGTATTTGCACTGTGCAGAACCAATAAGATGTACAAATAACCAAAAGTGCACTTTTATATTATATTGTTTACAGATAAAATACCTGGTCAACCGATGATAAATAAAAGATAAGATTTCTTTTATCTTTGAAGAAGTATAATTGGACATCCTTGTTCTTCATGAAGAGTTCTTGAAATATTAGAAAATGTAGAGTTTGCGATAAACTATCAAGTTATATAATATAAATTTAGGTGAATTGATTAAACTCTCTAATTAGCTTGTTATTTGATTGCCAATCATTAATTTTACTCCTTAAATGAATATATGATAATAAAAATTTTTCTTGATTGAATTTTCTTGAATTTCTGTCATTGTCTTAAAAGTGCTAATGCTCATTCATTTATTGATTAGATTTTTTAAAAAAAGACAATGATATAAGACCATTAAATAGAAAATTAAGTATAGAGTTTAGTAAGAGATTTCCTTTATTTCTACCATTTATATTTAAACATTTTTAATATGAAGTGGCTAATTAATCAAACGAGATAATAATACATTAATATAATAAATGCTTAATCCCGAATTGATATTCCGGTATTGTTGCCAATCCATTCAAGAAAAGAAGTAACTCTTGTAAACACCATTGGATATTCCTTTTCGCACGTATGTCCTCCAAAGGATATAATTCCAATTAACGTTTTAGAACCATCATTTTCTCTCATTACAAATGGGCCACCAGAATCTCCTTCACACGTCGATCTTGGACCATGTCCGCCTGCGCAAAACTGTTCCGGCTTAAGTGTACCAAAGATTCCGCACTTATCATTGTCAATAATTTCAAGATTTACGTATCGAAGAACATCCGAAGAACCGATGTTATACCCCGCCTTACCCCATCCTGTGGCGGTAGCTACTTTTCCAACTAAAGATTCTTGGCTTCGGCGTGGTAAATTAACAGTTTGTATTTTGTCTAAAAATAATAAATGAATATTGTAAAACGAATACAAGTCAAATGTGTTTGATTCTGAGTTTGATATACTAAAAGAGGGTGTATTTGTGCCTGTCTATGAGTACATAAAAGGCCTATTGAAAAAATTTCTTATTAAATCGACATAGGCAGAAACATTACTTTCAATATGAAAGTGGCCCTTATGACTTTTATCTCGTATTTTAAGATAAATTAAAATAATTTGAAAGACGAATATTATAATACATATACGTGTTTCAACACCTCAATTAAATATTAAAAAATTGTATTAGTTTTGGGTTCTATACTTACCACTTAACTGAACTTTTCCTGGAATTATGATGAGTCCTATGTCATTGTATAAATATTTCATTTGGAAGTTTTCATGAACGATAAAATTTTCTTTCGATACCTCAATTGTAACTCGATCTGCCTCGACATTCTCCCAACGATTATGCGTAGCAAAGTAGAGAATTACCCGCACAGTCCTAAGCGAAGGAAATATTTATATACTGAAAAAATATTCTTCAAACATAAATACTTTTCCATACAATGTCCCCCAGTAAGAACGGCTCCATCGGAAATTAAAGCTCCTCCGCACCAAGAGGTGTACTCCACTCCATCTTTTTGCCGAATTAAACGTATTCCGACGTTATAAGGAAACTGATGTGGTTTGGCAATTTGTCCTCCAACTATTCGGTATTGTCGTCTACGCACATTTTTCGACTGGGAAAGTACGCAGGCTATTGTTAAAAACGCACAAACTGCTAAAAGATTCATGCTTCCAATTACAGTGCGCAAAACTAAAACAGAAACCAGTTGTTTTTATAAATTTTTGTTCTACGCTTTGGCAGACAAGTTCAATATATGAAAATACATGCGAAATAATATTTTAATCATATTACGTAAGGCATTTATTTTTATAACGTTATAAACATTAAACTAAAAAAAAAAAATTGTGTGTGAACGCAATACTCATAAGCTGTAAGTATTGAAACTTTTTAGTATTTTAAGTACAACAATTAACCCATAAATTCCTGATCGATAAAGAATTGAACTTTGTAGTCTTAGTGGATAAACTCAGAAATAGACATTTCTGAGAAAGTTGTTTATCCACGCACTAAGAAAACAACATTTTCAAAATTAATATTGATAGTAAATTCTTCAGATGATCTAAAAATTCTAATTGAATTTATGTTAGGAATGATTTTCAATAATTAGCAGATTAAGCAGAGCAAAATTCGAATTCGTAGATTATAATTGAACTTGTAATGGGGATGAAATTCGAAGCAATTTAAGGGGATATTCTAGAGTCAAGATCTTATGTCGAGATTCGAATTACTTTAGACCTATATTAACTTTCATAAGTTTTTAAAATAATTCATTTCAAAATACAATTGTAATGGATCTGAAGAAAATCAACTGTTTTTACGATATTAACTTAATCCATATTATCAATTACATAATATTACTACTTTATATTGTTAACTTGACGACATAAAATAATAATATCATACAATTAATAATAATAGCTTAGTTACTATATAGAGATAATTTATAATTCATAATTTTCACGCGCCTTTCTCGTAGGTACATCTGACACAAACGCGTGCCCCAAAACATTATGTTTTTAACTGTTTCTTACACTCCAAAAAATTGATTTTTCATACATTTGTTTATCAAATGTCTACTATTTCGTTAATTTTCATTATGTTTTAAGCCGAATGGGTTAGTTCCATAGGAAATTCGTTCATTAAAAGACTGTATTGGAATTTTTGATTTGTTGAGAGCACCATATATTTATAAACTAAGTAATTATTATTTTAAAGAAAAATTTAAAACCCCTATTTGTTTAACTGTAAGTATATGTCAAAAGTAACATAAAATGTCCAAACATTTCAACATACTAAGTGACTACACACAACGTAAAATAAAGAGTAGACCATCGGCTGGTTTCTTTTTAAAAATGCTATCAAATAAACACTGTTCAATATTTTTCAAAGTTTGTTAGTTTATTGAAAATACTAAACCTTTCGATTAGTTATGGAATATAATTTCAAGCCCATCCTGTCAACCCAGTTTTGTAATACATTTTCGATGGTTTTGGGCCCTATTTCAAGATTGTCCTTAAGTGCCCATGTCAATTTTTAATGGCGCCCCAAAAAAGAAGTCCAACGGCGTCAAATCGCAACTCTACGGAGGCCAAGCAACATCATCAAAATGGCTGATTACATGATAATTTAACTTAGCGTGCAAAAGATGAATTGTTGAACGGCTTGTGCGGCACGCAGTGCCATCATGCGGAAACTAGAGCTCATCTAAGTCCAATTTCTTAATTTCTGGCAAAAATAATCCCAATAATGTCGCCAGTGCAAAAACCACATAAACAGTCACACGCTGAGGTTGCAGTGGCTTCTCTACGACTACGTATGGGTTTTCCGAACCCCAAATATGGCTATTTTGCTTGTTTACATAGCCGCCTAGACGAAAATGCACCTCATCCGAAAAGATGATTTTCTTAGCAAAATATACGTCAATTTCGAGCTGCTCTTCAAAACCCAAGCAGAGAAGTGATAAGAGAATAATCCAAGGTCTTTATGCAAAATTCTCCTCAGGCTAGTGTGGCTAATGTTCACTAGCTGAGATCTGTGGCGAGTTGAGGTTCTCTGGTTTAGGCGCACACTTTAGTCAACAGCATCAATATTCTGTAAAAGCGCACAGGACGATCACCGAGGATAACCTGTGTTATCAATTATCATGCCAATCTCACGAACTTTCCCCACAAATTTTCGTACAGTAGACGGTTGGTGCATTCTTTCGACCGAAATTTCGTACTATTTCGGCGACACAGCACTCACAGCACCGCGCGGAGGTATATATGATACTGTTTATGTCAATTTTTTGAGTACGAAAGAGCTGTTTTTGTCAAAAAAACGTACTGGCCCAAATAAAGATTGTATAGTCTTATTTATGATGATGTTGATTAACTTTAAATGCGATACTCTCCTCACTGCATATTAAAACGCGTATAATTCAAAATGATAAGACGTCCTCTACTAATAGACTAAATAATAATTAGGCAGGGGAATAAAGGTTGATTTAAATAAATTTTCAAATTTAAATACTATAGAGTTTTTATACAGATTTCATATTATATAAAAATTGGGCTTTCTGTCATTCTGTCCTTACTTTCCAACGGGAATGCCGGTTTTTTCATGAATCCAGTTGAGATAATATGAAACACGGGTGAAAATGACTGGGTATCCTTTTTCACATCCATAGACCTTTCCATATGAAGTTAAACCAACGACAGTCTTTGTTCCGTCACTTTCTTCAATGGCAAGTGGGCCACCGGAATCTCCCTGGCAGGCCGATTTCCCATTAGAAGTAGACACACAAATCTGGGATGGCATAAGAATTCCGTAGGCTTTCATACAATAGTCATCAGACATTATGCGCTGATCGGCAAACCGCAAAACTGAAGTAGTATCAGTCTTGGCATCTCCGGTTCTACCCCATCCGGAGGCGATTGCAATTCGTCCGTCTATGTCAAACTTGCTTGAGCGAGGAAGATTAATTACACTGATCTTGTCTAAAATATTTAGACTCATAGATTAAGTATATATTTTTGCTAAATTAAAAAACATTACCAGTCAATTTGACTTTTTCAGGGAGAACGATCAATGCGATATCGTCAGTGTGCAAAAAATCATCATACTTATCGTGGATAATATAGTTTGATTTCTTGACTTTTATCAAAAGGCGACCATCTTCTTTAGCTACATCGCGGTTGTGTGCTCCCAAATACACTACTCCACCATTCGAACTAGTCAGTTGAAATAGAATATATTTAAATTAGACGGAATAGATTTTCTAAACATACTTTAAAAGGCAGTGAGCAGCTGTGAGAACCACTTGATCAGAGATCAAAGAACCACCACACCAAGCACTGAAAATTAATTCCTTTATGAATTTCGTTAATTTTAGACCAACTTGGTAGGGAAATTGATTTGGTGTAGCAACTTGTCCACCGGCAATACGGGGCTCGATCGCGAACACAGTTTTTTCATCCTCGAATATTTCTCCATCTAGTGGAAGAGCCACGGCAGCGGCTACGAAAAGTAACACTAGCGAAATAGATTTCATTTTACACCACCGTTTAGAACGTTATAACGATGAAAAATTTGTAAACCGAATATATACTCAGATTATTCCAACTGATAATATTTTATTTAATTAACGCAAAAATCATTGGCTGCAGCTATCTAAATGTGATAGTTGTTGAATGTGGTTCATTAATATCGAAAAAACCCAGATAGGGGTTGATGGTTCGTTCAGATTGCCAATATCATAAGTGTCTGTCATTTCAAATCGGCATTGCGGAAAAATTGATATATTGATTTTGTAAATTTTTCAGATTTGACAAAAGCACACGTGAGATATACAGATATATAGATTAAAAATAATCACTTCTGAACAAACTTTTGGCTACCGTGATTTAATGCAATTTTGGAAAAAATTGACTTTATATAATGCAGCATTTAAATTCCACAACGGAATATTAACACAATAAATTTTTATTTATACAAAAAAAGTCCCTTCAATATTAAACATCAGTGAACTGAAATTCGTACTTTCGTACCTCATTTGGAAAAGGAAAATTGTGGGAAATCAAAAATAACTATTGCTTCACATAAAGGTATAGCTTATTTAATTATGGCTTACAAAAATTTTTTCTATATAGTAATCCCTCAATTTGCACGATTCATTCGATTCAACGGTTTCCGCGCAAGTTAAAAAACCAATAGTGCTTGTACACACAGCAACTCACAAGATATAACTTTCATTTAGGTGGTTAAGATAAAAACAAAGCACCGATCTGCTCATATTAGTGTACACTGATGCAGCTAGGGATGCAGATTCATTCTACGCTGCACCGAAGCACACTTATCTTTCGAATTTCGTTTCTAAGAACCCGCGTAAGTCGAGCACTTACTGTATTTGTATTTGTATACTAAGAAACATATATAATAAATAAAGGATAATGTTTAGGAATGATATGAAAAGATAGACAAATCAAAATAAGAAAGTAATAATATTTAACTGGAACTGGAAGTATTAATAAAAATAAAATAAATTACTCTTTGAAACAACAGAAATTTTGCCTTTGACCACTTGGAACATTTCCTCCAGTATTCCTAAGTTTGCGGACTTTTTTAAAGTGAGAATTTAACCTTTCATTTCTACGCCCGCAATTCCCTGTATTTCATCCATAAGACTGTGGACATGTTTCTCTGACGAAGAAGGAATACGAAACAACTTTGCTTTCTACTAGTACACGTACCTATCACATGGAAAATACAAATGATTCAGTTTCGCAAAGTAGTGTCAACTAATCGACGTAAAGCGTTAAGTAGATGATTTTCATTCAATTTAGACCGCTAAAAGTCGAGTATTTAAGCAAAATGCACTTATATTGATATAAATTTGATTTAAAATATGCACATTCATTTTAGATTTAATAATATTTCTTTTGTATACCAAACTTCGGTAAGTTAACTAATGACAAATAACACTAACGCCAAAATTTATTTCTCAATTTTTTTTTCGAAAACCGATTCAAATGCGTTGTACTCCCCACAGCCTCCAAAAGCATCGTTCAAAAAAATCTAGCAGAAACCCTGAGTGTTGGTGACGACGTCCAGATTGAACGAAAATTTTAAGTATTGCAGTGTCTGAAATAGTATTGTTGTATATAAAAAGAAATCTAGTCGCCTTGATTCGCGACTCAAAACTATTCAGATATCTTAAATAGATTTGGATTATCGCAAATACCTTGTACTCGATAAATCACGAATTACGCATTTTCAGGGTAGTTTTATTGTCCAAGAATGCTACGTACGCAAAAGTGCAATTGGCAGTTGCCTTATAATTTCAAAAAATATTGTTAAGATATTTTTGTAGATGGATTAAGTAAAAATTATCATCATCTCAATCATCATCAATTTCTTTTTTCGAATTGTACACCTCTTTGTTAGAAGATTAGATTTGTACGGATGAAGAGAACACAGTTTCAGATTAATTTGTAGTGCTTCACGTGGTATTTTTAATAAACGCAAGAATTATTTTACAAAATACGGATCGAAAAAAACTAAAACAAACTTACTTCAATAATTTCAGATTATCTAAATAAAGCGAAATTTAGCGTTTATGCAATTCTATTAACCGTCAGTAATATAAACAGAACTAAATAATCTTAAATTATTTTAATTCACACAATTTTTATCTTCCCGAGGACAGGCAAAACATTAAGGGAGATTAACAGAAATGACTGACAGGAATACAAAAACATAAATATAATATTTTAGGATATAAAATGTTTATCCCCACGGGCTACGTCGACTATTTTTACATAAACAAACAACTTATACATATGTAAATAGCAGACATACGTAATTTATGTGCATTGGAGAAATGATTAATTAAAGATTAATTATAGTTTATAGGTTTTCATATTTGTTCAACAGTTGTGTTTTTTTTATAGAACCGAAATATGTAATCAATATAGAAGTACTTACTATCGAACGAAATCACTGCTTGATAACCACTTTAAAATGCTTCTACCTTAAACATAAGATGTACAAGATATCTTCTAGCTTCTTGAAAGCCGACTGAGATAGATTTCAGAAGCGAATTTCTTATCATGCGTGTCGCACCGAAAGGCTATGGCGTGTTAATTTATTTGCTTTGTAATACCTTTCCCGACTGGCAACATTTATTGATCACAATTGAGTAAACGTTGAATCGTGGTTTCGCCATAAGTGAACTTGAACTAATATTGCTATCTCTACAGCCCTGGTGATAGGGCCACAGCTGATATTTTCCACTTTCTAAGAACTCTTTAGATATATATAATACAACGAGTTGCTGAAATTCGCCAGTTGAATAGCAGTAAAAGAATGAAGTTACTTTGCATATTTTTATTGGTGGTAGTTGCAAATGCAGCTCAAAAAGAAGGTGATTCATTTATTAGTGCCCGCATCGTAGGGGGCCAAATTGCAAAACCTCACCAGTTCCCCCATCAGGTGGGCTTAAGATTGACTCAAATAAAGGACGGTGACATCGCTTTTTACTCGTGGTGCGGAGGGTCATTGATCTCAGACAGAGTCGTTCTGACTGCAGCCCACTGCCTAAAGCCGTAAGTCTATATCACAAAAAGTGTTTTATGGCAAGTTATATAATTTGAAACAGAACTGTGGCGGTAACGGCTTACCTTGGAGCTCATGATATTGAAGCCGATGAAGAGTCTGGGCGTATGGAAATTCGTGTCCAACCTGAGTCGTTTATAATACACGAGGGATTCGATTCAGAGTCATACGTAGATGATATTGCCTTAATAGTTTTACCAGAAAGGGTTCAATTAACTGGTAAATATATTGAAACATTATTAAAGTACCACTCTGAGGAAATGTATTTTCAGAAAATATAAAAACATTGACCCTACCTCCTGCCAATACATCCGATATCCAGGGTAAAATGGCTATCACTATAGGATGGGGAACGATAGGAGATAAAAAACCGCTCTCAAATGTTCTTCGGTTTGTTCAAAGGAAGATTTTGCGAAATAGTTACTGTGCTCATTTCTACGGTGCTATTAATTACAATCAGTTGTGTGTCGATGGATACAGGAAATCCACTTGCATGGGAGATTCTGGCGGACCTTTAATTTTAGAAAATGAAGGTGGATCTGCTGTGATTGTAGGACTTGTATCATTTGGTACTGGCGTTTGTGAAAGAGATCATCCTACTGTTTATACTAGGGTGTCTTCCTATTTGGACTGGATTAATGAACAAAGTAAGAAAATAATGTAAAATAACCCTTAACTGTAACTGAATATTAAGTGGTGAATTTACCTCTCATTGAATAAAATACTTAAACAAAAACTTTCTTCTTCTTATTTCTCTTATTATAACTAAGAGTTTAATACACAGAAAAATAGCAGAAAGAGCAATTAGTGAGATTTTAATAAGAAGTTGCGATGTTTAACTTCTTGAGAATGGTAACTTAAGAATAAATAAATATTGCGATAGGCTTCAAAATTTAAAACAAATTGGAGTCACATCATTTTACACACTTAACGTTTCAGGAATTTAAATCAAACCCTCCTACAACACGGTATCCTAAAACACGGTTTCGCTCTTACACGATAACAAAATTATGGAAATTCGTATATAACACGGCAACTTACAACACGGTTCCATTCTAGCATGGTAATGAAATTGCGGAAATCCTCGTATAACACTGTACATCTATTATTTAACCTATTTATGTATATATTAAGATATCTAAATTACGCACTATAGACACAGAAGTTACGAAATTTCCATATCAGGAAATCGATAGATTTTTTAAGGAGTGCAGAAAACGCAAATGATGAGAAGGGTTCAGAGTGTGAAGGTGATACATATCAATCATTCAAATGAAAAAAGGTTTACGTTTATTTGTACCAAGGATATGTTAATATCTTTAATAAAAACGAATTTGCTTGAATGGATTTGAAAACAAAATATTTGCTTTCGGAATAGAACCCTCCTTTTTGTATTTGCTCTGGGTCTAATATAGCACGGTTTCACAAAACACGACATTTTCTGGGAACCTATTTACCGTGTTATAGGAGAGTTATCTGTTAGTCATTTAAATCTTCGTTTCACAAAGCATGCCGATAAGTCTGCTAACCAACGTTTTCACTGTTATAAGCATTATAACAGAAATTACCGTGAAACTGCAATTTAAAAATAGTAGCATGGTTAAAACTTAACCAAATAGAAGCAAATATTTAAAATGACACTCTCTTATACATAGCTTTGCCGATGGGTGCCTTTTCACACAAGAGAGAGAAAATGTTCATGTGCATGTGTTGTTTTGATTAAAGTGCAAGTAAAGGGAGCCTTCAAGAAAATAATTAGAGATATTTCGTCGTGTAAGTCTCCTTTTTGTGGGTTTTGTATGCTTAAAATTTTATATCTAAGAATGCATAAACTAAAAAAGTAGTTTTATATTTAAATTACAGTTAATTTATTGCCTTTTGCAAATTTAATATTTGACATTAACGTTGGAATTAGCGGCAATCCATCCCAAGTAATCAGCAATCTTGGTATAGACAGATGGGAAGCCCTTTTGACAGCCCTCAATGCGACCGTAGGAAGTGAGACCGATAAGAACCTTGGATCCGTCAGCTTCAGTAATGACAAGTGGGCCACCAGAATCTCCAGGGCATGCAGAGGTCAGGTCACCACCATCAACACAGATTTGAGTAGAAGCGAAGGTTTGGAAGTAGAATTTGCAGAACCTGTCCTTCAAGATCTTGCGGTTAGCATATCGTAGAACTGGAGATTGTTGGAGCTGATCTCCCATTTTGCCCCATCCGGAGATAACACCCATTTTACTTTCATAGTTTGATCCACGGTCACTGAAGCGTGGCAATTTAATAGTCTGGATGGTGCCTGTAATGAGAATAATTGGTTAAGTTATTTCAACTATGCTCTTAACGACATTAAAAAACAGCCTTACTTGAAAGTGGTACCTTCACAGGAAGCCTGATCAAAGCAATGTCGTTTTCAGCTGTTACACGATCATAGTCTTCATTAACGACCATATGTTCGGGTTCGATCTTAATAATAATTCGTCCTGGCTCGTCACGAGCGGTGATATCATGAGCACCAAGGAAAACACCTACACGGAGAGCTCTGAAAATAAAGCACTTTTTAATCTCAGATTCTAAGGCATCTGTCTTTTAAGACAAAACTCACTTATCCAAGCAATGAGCGGCAGTGAGGACAACTTCGTCCGAGATCAAAGAACCACCACACCAGCTGGTTGCTTCAAAGTTGTAGGGCTCCATCTTCTTGACGATCAACAATCCCACTTGGTATGGGAATTGGTTTGGCTTAGCCACAATTCCATTGGCAATGCGGCTGTCCACAGAAAATGGGAATTGCTCGGCAAGGGCAAGGCTTACAAGCACGGACAATGCTACTAAAGTCTTCATGTTTCCGCTTTGGATACACAACTTCGCCTGCTTCTGTCAAACTTCCCATTTTATACCCGTTATATTTATCTTCAATTGCACGTAGTTGCATTTTTGCAGTATTTCAAGAACCTGTGACTCAACTTATTTGCTAAGATAAAAACCTTTTCTTCTAGAAAGTTTTCTCTTATTTAATGGTTCAAGAGAGTTCGAAAAATTCAAGAATGTCTATTCAGTTAAGGAAAAATTGACTAATTGTACATACTGATAAAATTCCGGTCAACCTTTATAAAATAATTAAGAGTAATTGACTCCTAAAGCACTTCAAGAGGCTTAAGTACCTCGATTAAATAACGATGGAATTGTTTTTAACATTAAGAAATGAAATTAAACATACTTGTTAGGAGTTAGTCTGTATGCGATTGTATTCAATGGATTTAAGCTTGTAGGCAAAACCATAATCCATACCTTAAGGATTCAGTTAAGGACTCAGTTTTAAGGTAATGACCAGTAATAACCTCTAGCCCTAAAGTATTCACTTAGTTAAGGACGCTTAAGGCAGCAATAGTTCAATATCAAATCAAAATGCAATAATAAAGTGAGTTTCGTAATTTTAAAAATTTAGAATGTTATGCAATTCCATAAATGAATATTTCAATTTTCAAACAAAAGTATCCTTACATATGGACATTGATTAAATTTACGCAATTTACGATTCTACAGATCTTTTGAACCACGAGTCTTAAGAAATCTTCGCACGTTGCCATGTGTTAAAATTAAGGGGCCAAATGCAGCTAAAGGAAACCAGACACCCCTAATTCGGGATTGTTCATTTCTAGCCCAAACCCATCCTGAAATTATAAAACTAACTCTATGAGAAAAAAACTAATTATACATCATAGTTAATTATAACTTTGTATGTTAAGAATAACTTCGATTTGTTATTCTGATTATTCGTGGATTAGCTTTCTTACTGCTCCTTTGATGGAACGTACTACACGTAAACGAGTCCGGGTACCGTTTGTAAGCACCATTATTAGAAAAAATTACAAACATACAGGGTGGCCCAAGGAAAGTGGAAAAAGATATTTTTAAGGTATTTATCATCATCTTTGAAAAAGTTGCTTGGGCAGGAACATTTTGTTTTCAAATTTTCATCGCACTTTAATCCATAAGCGGGACTTATTCCTAGAATTTTAAAATAGTGAGGGTTGAAAAGCACCCCATTTTAAAGCTAGGTAAATTTAAATTCTCTTTCCAACACCACCTTGTTTGTTAAATTTTGTTCATTACTTTTTGAGAAATCGTTTAATATTAACTTTATAGATATTAATCTTTTTATGTTGAAATGACCATTGCCAAATTGTGTACAAAATTAAAGACCGCATTCTCGGGCATTATGAAGTGGTTGTGAAGTTATTTGGCGAAACTTATTTAAAATACGTTCTTTCTACACTTGTCGTCATTCAAGTTAAGTAGCATAGATTGTAATTTTCAGATGACCCCATAAGAAAAATTTCAGTGTTTACAAATACAGGCCATTTAATAGCGTCCTTTTTCTAATCCATCGACCAGGAAATATGTATTTCATGAAGATACTGCCTTATACGAAAATCGTAACGTGGAGGAGCCGCATTCTGTTGAAACACAAGCTGAGTTTGATTAGTTAAATAGTTTTAATTATTTCTGCAACACTTGAATTGGTAGCGTCCTTTAGTAGTTTTAGATACATGTTTCCGGTCGAATTCCCTAGTAGAAGAAAGAATCAACAAGATGGTTACCAAATATTCCCACCCACATATTTAACTTTTCGAAATATTGGCTATGAACCTCTAGAAATTTTCTAAGATTTGTTTTGGGATTGTGACGGCTTGCATTTCCATTAAGCAAAACGGTACATTCAAAAACATTTATTAAAGAGGAAACTTTGAATTCCCAATTACCATTTCGCTAACACTAACACAAAATTGCAAGTGTCTGTCCTTTAATCATTTAATTCTTGCATAAGCCAAATTTTAAAGGATTTTGAGGGCGGTTCCTACTTTGATGGGCAATAAAATCCATATTTTTAGAAATTTTATTTTTCCAAGTCTGTCAAAGTTAAGTTCTTTAGTTTTTTATTTGAAGATGATGTAATTAATTATTCCAATTCAACGGGTAGAGACAAGTACCCTCCACAATTGAAAGCTTGGCTTAGAAAAATTCCTCAATAAGGACGTTGTGGGGAACTTCCACCAATTTTAAAAACGTGTTTTGAAGTAACACGTGTTTGAAGTTTTGGCAGTGTTCTAGGTTTTTAAACTTTTGCAAGTTTACCTGTCTCTAACTTTGTTAATTTTATAAATTTTACCTTAAGTTTTCAATTAAACGTTTTGGAAATCACAGTCTTTCAAAACATATGATCTTCCAATTTTTTTTTTTTTTTTTTTTTTATCAAATAGATACATAGATACATCCCTAATGTTCTTGAAATCGATTCGTTCGATTTAATCCTAATACTTCTACCAATCGTCTCGGATGGCTAAAAATTGCTTCAGACGTCTCATTTCCAACTGCCACATTTCAGATTTATCGTTTTTTATTCAGCACAGAGTAGGTTCTCGAAATCTTGCCACTAACTCCAATACATGCTTTTTATGCACATGCTTGTGGAGGAGTTTTCGATTATTCAACCTCAACCATTTCTAATTTTTGGCAGTTCAGTAAATCATAAAGCGATTAGAGTTTTATTTATTTAAAGATAACAATTATTTTTGTTATTACATAACAACACATTCAACATTATTATGCAATTTATGCAAGCATTAGCTTTAAATTTTGAGTTATGATTTTTCTGGAACAAATAGCAAAATTTACCAAACAAGGCAGCGAAAAGAGGCTCTAAAAGAAAGAGTACCCGACGGCTCGCTAGGTGGTTGAACTAGAGACGTGAAAAATATCAGAAATATCCCCATTTGAACATAAAATTTACTTGTCTAAGGAACTTTTTTAAAAATTAATGATTAATATCGTAGAAGTAGCTTTTTTCGTTTTCACTGGACCGCCCTTCATGTTAACGTGTTATGTGTGTTAATATTAACCAGGTTATTTTGGTAGATGATCCCTCGTTCAAAACACCCGATATAAACTTGAAAATTGTACATCTTCTACTTTATTACTTCAACCAAAGCTCCATTTAAATGTTATAGCTTAATTGCTTGCCTCTACTTGCGAAATCTCCTATAAATATAATTGAAAAGCCCGTAAGACCATGTGGCTAATTCAAAATCATATGACTATGGCACGGTGGACTAAAATTTATGTGGTTTACTTGCGCAAGTAGCAAATGCCATACGACAGTGGCAGAAATAATAAATAGAACACGACGTGGTAGCTAATACTACATATTCTACGTGACAGAAAAATATTCCTAGATTTCCTATCCCTTTGGCAATTATACAAAGACATTTTTGATTTCTTAACCCTACCTAAAGTTCGGTAAATATGAAATCTTCGTTTATTAATTTCTTTTTCGTTTGTTTAAATACCGCCCTTTGTTTGACATCGTTTTACGTACGTGCAGCTTTCGATAAATCCACCTTTTGCGCAAGTATTGTCCGATGTGAACATTCTTAATTTACGTCGCTCTGTCTGTGTTTGCTTATAATTTTAGTTGACATCTTCTTGTTAGGATATCCTTGTGTCTTGTTGTCTGATATTGACTTTTTGTCCAAGACCATTGTTTTCGTGAAATACTTATTGAACAATGTCTTTTGTTTGGTTTGTGTTTCTGTTTTCAATATTGATTTTTAATTTGACGTAGCCTTTTCATCGTCGTCATTGGTTTTTCGTCTTTCGTCTTTTTTATCTTTTTGTTTGAGTTATCTGTTGATCTGGTATAGGTAGTTATAAAAGCAAAGAATAAAACAGAATCATACCATATTCTCATATCTTGTTCAAGAAGTATTATGGGAGAATTTGAAGTGCTGAGCAACAAAAACGTTTTGTTCAAACCAATTTGCGAAAGATATTTTCAAGTTAATGAATCATCTTGTTAATTCGTAAATGGTTCATCTTGTATAATTTACACGAGTTCTCTGTGTGCATATTCGGGCTCTCAATCTGGAATAAATTCAAAGAACTAACACTCACTCTTACTGGTGGCGACAAGCTACAAAGGGAAAAATTCAATGCCAATCCTTTTAGAACTTGTACATACAAAGTCGCTTATTTTGTTAACAACGTACCGCAAGTGCATTTTATCAGCAAGACGTGGAAAAACCAATTAAATTGATTGAGGTTGCTATCGTGAGCCTCTTTGCGCGTAATATAAACTTATTGAAGATAATTGCACTGGCATAGTTGGCAACAATCTTCGCCATGATGCGGTTCTACAGAGTACCGTTTACCCTCGTATTTGTTGCAGTCTTTACTGCAAATGTTCTGGCGGTTGAAAAGGTTCAAAGCCCAATTGAATAATTTTCGCTCCAGCACCGAATTGCAGGTGGAGAATTTGCAGAAGTAGGTCAATTCCCCCACCAAGTGGGTGTACAAACCCACAGAATTAACTCAGAAGGTTGGGATGTTACCGCGTTCTGTGGAGGTTCATTGATTTCTGATGAATACGTTCTTACTGCAGCACATTGTCTCTATGGGTACGTCTAAAAATTTTATATTGATTTTGCTTATTTTTCATAATTTTTTAGGGGAATAAAAGTGGACATTTTTTTGGGGGCTACTAACTTTACAGGCTACTGGACTTTGATTAAAACTGATAAGAAGGACATGATAATCCATGAGGAGTATGACCATGATAATAACATTAACGATATTGCCTTGGTAAGGCTCTTTCCAAAGATCAGATTTACGAGTAAGTTGTGTGTATATATTAAGCCCCGATTTGAGTAATTAAATTGTAAATTTGAAAAGATTTGATAAAGACCATCAACTTGCCGCGTCTGAGTCAGAAAGATTCAACATTTGAGAGGACTGGTGGATGGATCCTTGGTTGGGGTAAGATGGCAGATTCAGGGAAGGATGCCCATGGCTCAAGTTCCCTAAAATACGCCAGGAGGTGGATTTTACCGGACGAGTTCTGTGCCTATCACTACCCGCAAATTTACAAGCCGCAAATTCAAATTTGTGTTGATGGCTCTCATGGAGTATCTGCTTGTCCTGGAGACTCTGGGGGCCCCGTTTTCATTGAGGAAGAAAATGGTTCAAGAACTATCGTGGGTATTGCTTCTTATGAGAGATATGAAGGATGTCAAAAGAACTTTCCCGTTGTGTATGTAAGAGTTACTTCCTATTTGAATTGGATTGCTGCTAAAACTGGTATTAAACTAAGAGAATGAGATACTACGAATAACGAAAATTAGAAACTATGTAAAATAAATAAAAATAAAGTTTGCTCAAATTAGATTTATATTATGATATAGGAGAGATTTACATACATGGGAAAATCAGTGGTAACGAAGTAAAAATCCATGTCACAAAGATTTTCGTACATTTGTGAGGTCAGCTCCTGTGAAATTGCGTTGTTATGAAAAGGCCACCACCGTTTTATGAAAGACACAATTTAGATAAAAACTAAAAGCCAACCTTAATTAAGTGGGACTTTATTAAAGTTGACCAGATATAACAAAATAAAATAAAATAAAGAAAATGACAAATAAAATGGCAATTCAATTCAATTTATGCATTTTCAGTCCATATCATTGGCTCTTTTTATAATTGTGGACTACTGTTGTAAACTTGAATTACATACCCTTCAAATAACAAAAACAGTTTATATGAATATTTACTACAAATATCTAAAAAAGACCCGAATTCTTATACTGAAATTTTATTTTGAATAGTTCAAATCCTTTACACGGCACATCGTAGTTAAGAAGATTTCGTCGTTTAACTTACATTCAGTTTCTATTTATATATTTGTATATAGTTTGTTTTTTAACGTAACATTTCTTTCAAACGTTTTTAATAAATCACAGTCGTGTCCTATTATATTCGAAAATTACTAGCAATGCATTACCAATGCAAACTTTTATAATAGTATAGTTTTTAATAGTATATCAAATTCAGGTCTGTTAATTTAGTTAATCGATTTTTCGATAACGAAAAATAATAATGCTAATTAAAATAATGAAATTTATATTTATTGATGAAAAATAATACTATTAATTAAAATTATTTATTAATCCACTTTAAGTGACACAGTACAGGCAAAAGTTCTAACTGTCAGTATATTCGAAATCCAAAAGCGGTGATTAAATTTCCTTATTCTGGCTAAACTAGCTCTTGGGAGAGGTGCATGTGAAATAAATAACAATGTAGTTGATTACATGCAATAATCGCAATCGTTCCAATTAACACACGCAACCCACCACGCTCTTCTCAATTCCCCGATACAAAACCAATAAAACGAAGGACATTTTCTTCCTTGGAATTTCCCGTAAGACACTTGTGCACTATTCGGTGCATCGAACGAAGGAGTCGTCCACAAACTCGATAATTTTTAATTTTTACCGAACTTTGACTACTTTGAAAATTTCGAGGAGGTGGAATTCGGTGAAGAAGGTGAGGTTAAAAATGCCTGTAGTTACAGTACTTTGCAGACAGTACCTGTGCAAAGCTTCATCGAAATCGGTGGAAAACTCAAATAGTGTTTAATAAAACAATAATTTCTTTGTATTAAAATTAAAAACAAGGCGTTTTGGATGCCTGTGGTCCATATAGAAAACAAAAACTTTGGAAGAATTTGAATTTCAAAAGTAATAGTTTAATATTACTTTCCATGCTTCAAGACGGTTTTGCAAAAATAGAATTAAAAAATATATCAGCACACATGTGTAGGTGTATTTTCCAATTATTTCCGTTTACAGCTTACATTCTTAGCAAAAAACGTTGCACATTAAATTAAATACCCCTCTGTTTGCTGATTTAAAAAGGCTTTTTTATTAACGTTGTATTTCAATCCCTTATAGGAATGCCGGTTTTCTCATGAATCCAATCTAAGAATGCAGTTACACGTGCGTAGACAGCAGGGTAACCCTGCGAACAGACGACCTTGCCGTATGATGTCAATCCAACCAGGGTTCGGGTTCCATCTTCTTCTTCAATGGTCAGTGGACCCCCAGAGTCTCCCTGGCATGCCGATATGGCATGAGAACCATCCACACAAACTTGAGTTTCAGGTTTGAAAGTCCCGGGGAAGTAATAGTTGCAATAGTCATGTGGCAATATCCAGCGACGGGTATATTGTAACTGTTCAGTGGAACCTTTGTTATCACCCATCTTTCCCCAACCAGAAATCCATCCTACGCTTTTCTCAAAGGTCGTACTTTGTTGACTGCGACGTGGTAGATTCACAGGCTGGATTTTATCTAAAATGATTATTAATTAACATTATTCTAGAAAAATGCGGTACTAACCATTGAACGTTATTTTTGATGGAAGGATAACTAGAGCAACATCGTTATTCATTCTTCCGTAGCTTTCATGGGAAATCATTCCCTCTTTACCAACTTTAATAACCATTGGATTTCCTGTACTTAAATGTGAAGCACCCAAAAATATTTCTGCAGAAATTGCCCTATAGAAAGGAAATATATTTATTTCATAAATATTTTCAATGCCATATTGACATACTTATCCACACAGTGAGCGGCAGTTAACACAACTTGATCAGATATAAGAGAGCCTCCACACCATGCTGTATACTCCTGTCCATCTGAGGTAAGTCTGTGTGTTTGGACTCCAACTTGGAAAGGGAATTGACCTTCTTCTGCTGGATCACCCCCGACGATGAAAGGGACTGAGTTGTCCTCAGCTGGATAAGCAAAGGCAACAGAAACTGTCAGTAACAGGATGCAAGGGGTGTTCATTTTGCAATTATCATCCAATCAAATAAATTTATTACCACTGGGGCACATTTATATAAGTTCTCCTTCTATGCGATAATTTAAGAATCTAATTACATTAACTCAACAACTTCCATCAAGAAAAAATACCTTACCAAGATGTAAGTGTTTTGAGATTAGTAACCATATTTCAAGTGCCATTTCTCATTATAAAAATTGAACGGCTTAATATGATATGTGGTTATTAATAGCGAGGTGAAGGTTCAAAAGCGAAGAAGAAGTACTTGCTCTTGTATTTAGTGTTTGAATGTTTAAACTACGTTGTTATTATTTAAATTGTAGCCAGAACTTGAGGTCGATTTTATCGAGAAAGGCAGTGCAGCTCTGCGATGGCGGACATTTCCTAATAAGACAAGCGATTAATTATACTCGTTAAAATAGCAAAAACATTTTTTCCTGCTCACATACTTACATGTAAAAAAATATTGTGTACATTTGACTCAATGACTGGCTTTGGATTTGCACAGAAATTCAATATTTCGTATCGGTGTAAAGCCTACATAATTCGTGTCTCAGATCTGAATAAAATATCTGCGTATATCTTTAAACCATGCAAAAACTGTATCAATAAAAAATATGAATATAAAATTAACGTACCATATGCTAAAAACTTTAAATTCACTTTTACTATCGTTTTATTTACCAAGAGAATTCACCTAGTTCATATATTATTTAATTTTATTGCAGATCAAGATAAAAAAGCTTTCTGGGAAGAATGTATTTTTAAACACCCTCTAGTTCTGACAGGCCATGCCTATTCATTAAACTAGTCACATATGTTCCATGCAAAATGAACTGATGAGAAAAATACTTCATGACTGCAAAATTTTAAGTAATACATGCAGAAAAAAAATTCAACAAAATTATGTAAAGTAAAAGTTTTCAGTCATTAAGGGAAAAAATTGCTACTACAACTTTTCAGTATCATTTTTATCATTTTAACAAAAATAATGCAAAAATTAATATTTCTTTTCATTCTAATCATTTTAATGTTACTTTTACAGTGTTCTCTTTTAATTTTTAGAAGTAAAATTTCATAATTTAAATAGCGAAATAAATTTCCCTACTTTTGTTTACACTATAAAAATAATAAATTTCACTAACAAATGAGTTTCGCCGAAATTGCGTTTTTTTGCTATTTAGTAGAAATAAATGAATTTTTTGGTTTGCTCAAAAGAGTCTTGTTCTTGTTTATATGTCACTTATCAACTTATTTCTTATTTAAATTTTCTAACCGTTTGTACGCGCATGAACATAATATTACTTAAATTCCACTTTGTAAACGTAAATAACTTACGCATTTATTAAAATAAAACTCTTGAATATAAGTATATACTTGCGCAATGGATTTTCTATTTTAATTGTACAATAATTTAACGAGTTAGAGTATACTCTAATTCAAAGTGGCTTAATTGAAACTTTCAAGTGCAATTGAGATTGCTTACGTTTTCTTAGGCCAAGTTGCACTTTTATAAATTGAGCATAATTACGCGAAGTCATTGAGTCGATTGCTAGCAATTGCAAAATGAAGTTCGTCGTCGGTATAATTTTGTCGCTATTAAGCGTTTCTGCTTTACAAAATAAGGATGACATTCTCATTCCTCTGATTGCCGGCGGTGACCCAGCAGAAGAAGGACAATTCCCATTCCAGGTGGGAATTAGAACCTACCGATTAACTGATGATAACCAACAGTATGCAGCGTGGTGCGGAGGTTCTTTGATAGCTGATAACGTTGTACTAACTGCAGCCCATTGCGTAATCAAGTAAATATTCATCTTCATATTCATCATAATGCATCCGTTTCTACTTTTTTGCTATTACACAATCTCCGAAAATGCATGTTTTATTATCGCTTAGCGCGCCAGCCTCGTTTTGACGATAGAAGTAATTAAAACTCGGGTAATTTTGCAAGTAATCAACGTTTAATATAGCTTTTGGTAAACAGGAGATCATCGTCTAAAAATGATACCAATTTTAATTTGTTTAAACATTTATTATGATCTAAATTTGCCTTTGGCAAATGACATGCGTCTCTGTCCGTTGGTCTGTACGTACGTATGAGAACATGGTACAGGTCGCAATTTTTGACCGATTTTGGTGATTTTTCTTTCTATCGATTGGTTAACTACCAAAATATAAGCCTACTGATTTTCCTAACGAATTCTTATTTTCATTCTTACAAACATTTTTCCGGGGTCGGCGACTGATCTCGGGCCCCCGTTTTATGCGGATCTTCTCTTTGTTTTATAACGACGATGGCGTGGCACAGTCAGAAAAGGCTTTGATTTCACGCTGCCGACCCGGGTTCGCAACCGGGTCCCAGAACCTTCTTTTATAATTTAAAAAAAAAAAAGTATTAATAAAAGAAGAGAAACGCGGAATGTGCACTTTTGGTTTCACCAAAGATTTTGTTATTTCTTTTAGTGGAGTTTCCGCAGAAATATTGCTAGGTGCTGCGAATTTAGAAAAGGGGAATCCTCTAAAAATTGAAGTGCAAAAGGAAGCTTGGATTATTCATGAGGATTATCAAAGGAATGATCACGACATTGCACTTGTCATTCTTCCTACTAGGGTACCCTTAAGTGGTAAGTGCTTCTATTTTACACATACTTTTATTATAGTACATATGGAATAATATGAAGAAAGAGCTCGAAACTGTTCCAATAAGTTCTATTAAAGTGTGCTAAAAAAGTAGTCATACTTTTGAATAGTATGATGTGTATATTTTGCTTATGTGACACACTTACTATTTGCAGACAGGATTCAGCCCGTCAACCTTCCTCGACGTACGCAGGAAAACATGAGTTTCGAGAAAAGCATTGGATGGATTTCTGGGTGGGGATTGCTCGGCGACGGTAAAGGTTCTCCTGAACAATTACAATTTGCTCGTCGTTGGATCTTACCTAATGAACATTGCGACTATTATTATTCGGGATACTTTCGTTCAGATCTTCAAGTATGTGTGGATGGGTCTCATGGAATTTCATCCTGCCGTGGTGATTCAGGAGGTCCTTTGACCATTCAAGAAGAAGATGGAACTCGAACCATTGTAGGGCTTACTTCTTATGGGATTATTTTCTGTGAAAAGGGGTATCCAACTGTTTACACTCGTGTGACTCCTCATTTAGATTGGATTCGCGAAAAAACAGGTGTGCCTATTAGAGAATAAATTACTTGAAGTACTTTTAAGTTCGTTTTTCTTTCCTTGTACCTGTAACTAAACTTATATCCTTTGAAACAATGGGAAACGGAAGACAGTCAATGTTAAAATATAATTAGATAATAATTTAGTCGTTTAAATTGTTTTCAATGTAGCGAGCACTTCATCAATATTTTTTATTACTTTACAGAACATATTTTAACAATTAAAACAAATATTCAGTAAACTCCTACAAATAATATGCAAATAAATTGTATAAGAAAAAATAATTTCCATAACAATTTAAGCATAAGTTTATACGCACGTTTATATGAACCATTCATTTGAAAATAAAAAAATTTCAAAAACATTTTCTTGTAGATATTTTTACATGTTCAATAAAACTTGAGAAGGGAAAACAGAAAATAATTTTGGACTTATACCACTTTCAAATATAATGGCTTATTTGAAATTTGTTACCTAATCAAATTGAAGTTGCTTCAAACACGCAATAGTTCTTGCCTAACTACAGATAACTAAAACATGAAAACGATTTTGGTTTGGACATTGTGATAAGACTCAAACACTTAAAGTCTATATATTTTAAAGTCGCCCGCATTGCACTTGCAATAGTTTGATTTATCCGTTTGGAAGATGAAGCTGTTTCTGATACCTTTCTTATTTTCCTGTATTGCCTTTTCCAATGCAGATCCTGTCAAGGATGAGATGGTAAAGCAGCCCTACATTGCTGGAGGTAAACCAGCGAAAGAAAAGCAATTTCCGTTTCAAGTCGGAGTTCAAACGCATTCCTTGGATGAGGACAAAAAGGAGCATACCCAGTGGTGTGGAGGTTCTTTGATTGCCGCAAATGTTGTACTAACTGCTGCCCATTGCGTTGATGAGTAGTTAACATTAATAGTTTTAATAATTTTGAGAATAAACAATTGCTTTTCAGCGGGTTTTTAGTTGAAGTGTTTTTGGGTGCAACAGATCTAGCAAATAACCCTTTGATTGTCAATGTTACAAAGGAAGGAATTATTGAGCATGAAAAGTTCAAAGAAACACAGTCCGACCACGATATTGCAATAGTGATATTGCCCTACAAACTAGTCTTAAATGGTACCCATTCAAACGTATGTTGTGTATTTTTTATGTTCCTTTGGTTATTTTTTAGATAAAATTCAGACAGTTAATTTGCCGCGTAAGAGCCAAAGGTATGCAAATTTTGAAAGAAATGTGGGTTGGATATCAGGCTGGGGAAGGTTGGGTGATAGCAAGGGTTCCACGGAAAAGCTTCAATTTGCCCGAAGATGGATTCTACCTAATGAAATTTGTGAATATTATTTCCCAGAGTTCAAGAAAGATACTGAAATTTGCGTTGATGGTTCTCATGGCATTTCTGCTTGCAATGGAGACTCTGGTGGACCACTTACCATTGTCGAGAAGGATGGAAGTCGAACACTTCTTGGAGTTACGTCGTATGGAAAATTCGTTTGTGAAGAGGGTTTTCCTACAGTTTATACAAGAATAACCGCATTCTTGGACTGGATTGCGAAAAAAACTGGTATTCGTTTGAAAGAGTAAAGCTGCGAAGATGTTAAGAATTATTTCATTAAAATTATACGATGTAAGGAAATAAATTATATTGGTTACAATAATAAATGTTGAAAAATGGAAGCCGAAGAAGTTCTAATCTAAATCAAATTAGATTTTTATCTGAAACAATGTGCCACATAACCGGAATATTCGTATTAATGTTCAGATTTATGTGTAGAAGAACGACCACTTAATTTTAAACACACACACCTAAAAATAATTGTGATATGATAATTATGTCCAAAAACATTTTAAACATTGATTTGATTCATATTGTAAAGAATTTTGATAAAGCTTTGCAAACCATTCAACATTAAAGGTGTAAAATGCAAGTATAGAATATTATTTTTTGCTTTTTCCTACAATAAATGTAATTTTTAAAAAAAATCTAATTTTTTGGGACGTCTTATCAGTCTAATATTTAATAGTTCAATATAAAGCCGTAGGTAGGAAACGCCTACTTGATGTATAGAATCCTATTAAATATATTTTGCTATATTTAAAATCTATGAAAATAAATTTATCACATGTTAATGTCGCCAATATGTGTTATACACTGTTCTATGGATTACACTGTAACCAAAAAAAAATTTCAATGGCGATTAATATGTGCACCGACTTGATTAACCCTCAGCTACACCGACGAAATTTGCCATCAAGTTCATGTACCAAGTTTATGTAATGAATAGATCAAACCAATTAAAACTTTAAATAATTATTTACTCTTGAAAACAAGACTATTTTGTATCTAAGTGACGGCCAAGCCGCCTACGACTTTCCGAGCGTTTTTGTAAAAGTATGAACGATTAGGTACGTTTGTACCCTGCCGGTGTAGCTAAACAAAATTCTTACATTTTTTGAAAGATTTGAAATGTTACAAAATGCTTGATAAATCATTTTTGTTCCACATAAATTAGGTTTTCTATTAGTTTCTGCAAAGATTCTTTATATTAATTAATTAATTATAATTGTTTTAAGATTTAAAAGTGATGAAACCTTAATATCTTTAATTGCCAATAGAAACAGTTGAATAAAATATTAGAGTCAATGTCCCATGTAGTATTTTTATTTCAATACATTACGACAACACCAAAACAATGAAAACTTTTAAAGGCCTGTTGTTTCAGAATTAATCGCGAAGCTGAACTCCAGTCTTTTCAACAATCCAATCCAAGAAAGCTGTAATTCGGGTATAGACGGCTGGTACACCTTTTTCACAGTAAACCTGTCCGTAAGAAGTAGCTCCGACGAGTGTCCTAGTGCCGTCTTCTTCTTCAACGGTCAGTGGACCACCAGAATCACCTTGGCAAGCTGAAATTCCATGCGAGCCATCGATGCAGACCTGGGTATCAGGGACGAAAAAGCTGCCGAAATGATAATTGCAATATTCGTGGGGTAAAATCCACCTTCTTGTGTATTGCAATTGTTCAGTGGAGCCCTTTTCATCTCCCAATCTTCCCCATCCAGATATCCATCCAATCTGTTTTATGAAGTCTTCATTCTTCTGGCTACGACGAGGTAAGTTCACGGTCTGTATGTGTTCTATAAAAATACTCAATACGTGTTAAAATTATTTAGCAACAATAAATTAGTAACAGCAGAAATTACCATTCAATTGCACCCTTTGAGGCAACTTGACTAGGGCAATATCATTCCTAAGTTGTTGCGGGATGTAATTCTCATAAACAAACAAGTTTTCCTGTGGAACGTTGAGGACAATGCGTCCTGGTTCTTCCTTAGACAGATCAGTTGCTCCCAAAAATATTTCTGCTGAAATACCCCTAAGAAATTCATAACCAAAAATGTATCATACGCGACCAAGTATTTTAACGTTAACTAATCTTACTGGTACAAACAATGGGCAGCTGTAACTACCCATTCATCAGTAATCAAGGATCCACCACACCATGCGTTATATTCCCAGCCTTCCTTGTGGCGCCTGCGGGTTTGAACCCCAACTTGGAAAGGAAATTGTCCTGGTCTAGCAGGGTCTCCACCTGCGATGAATTTCTGAACTCCGGAATCTCTTGCCGGTGAAGCAAAAGCAGCAGCGAGGAAGACGAAAAGTATGGCGACGATCGAATTCATCTTTATACGGGTTCCTGATGATTGCTCCAATGCATACGAGCCTTGGTTTTATATACAAGCGCACAAATAAGTGTTTTCTGATAGTGCCGTAATTAATTGATTGCAAACTTTTTTCCACTAAGTAGATAAGGTTACGCTTGATATAGACTGTAATTAGTACTTCGAAACATAATTTATTTGAATGATAAGTAAGCTCCGTTTTGGTATAGGCTAAGTAAGGACGGATGACCCACCTTCTGAAATCTACTTGTAAATTCACTATTTGAATTTATGTCCAAGCAATCACATGATCAATTAATATCTTTATTACTTTGACATGTGTCCGGATCAATCAATACGAGCACACCCCGTAAAACTAATTGGAATTTGTTAGACGAAATTGGAAAACAACCTTTTGAAAACCGTTGCATCAAACACCTACGTTTTTAAACCGAATCTAGAATCGACTTTTTTCAAGCTTCTTCACTTCAATTCAGGTTGATCCAATCAATAAGGATCAATAAAATAGTTTTTTACATGTTATTAAAGATTAAACTTTCTAGAATAAGTAAAGAAAACTGATTTACTCCCTATTACTTGTGCGGTGTCCCCTATTGCTCGGGTCTTTGCATTTGCTTTCGACGTGCTTTCCTCGAAATTATTATTTTCAAGTTGACGGAAGTTCTGTCCAAGTCGCTAATTATTCGATTGACATGATTTTCATCGTAAAATGTTCCTAAGCACTTTCTCTGTAAAGTAGACTAAGATGAACCAAAAATATTGAAAACTTACTTTTTATTAATTAAAAACTGCAAAATTGTTATTTAAAAACTGAATTTTTTCTGCAAATGACCATAGCTCAGTCAACAAGTTTTATAATTTTTTAATTTTACTCTACTGTAGATGCAAATCTTTCTAAATTATGATTCTTTTTTTTATAAACTTTTTCCGAAGCCTGGAAATCGCGGCAGCTTCGAAAATGGCGCCCCTGCACTGTAAGCAACGCTCATTCAGCCCTCCCACTTTTTGTATCGATTCTATCAATGCCTCAACAAATATTTCCTATACATTGCTAAAACTTTTCAACTTTTCATAGCGAACAAGGTGAAAATCTGCCTTAAACCCCCGCGACTTCACTTCCGCTCTCGGCAAAAAATCTATACACTAATTTTTTTCCACACTCTTTAGACCCTACCCAATTTAACCCCAACTTATTTGTTTAACTCCTTATAAAATTCGATCCCACCAGAAACCACGGAAACCATTCCAGACGACTCCCGTAGCCTTATTTAAGCTGCCCTGTATATTACGAAACTTCAATTTGTTTTAATCAAATTTTTTTGTTTTTATTTGAATACCGCGGTATTCAAAAAAATAGTCACAGAAAACTACTATAGGTTTCAGCTGATTCAAATTTAAACAAGTCAAAATATTTAGCACATTGTCAAGCAGGCCCATGTTTGGCCAGTATTTTACAAGAATAATTGGAATAAAATTGATGTGGTTAAATCATTTATTTAAGATTTTTTTATTTTTAACACTGAAATTAAATTAAGAACATAGCATTATTAAATTGAATGCATATTTTACTAGGTACGTATTAATGTAAAAGAAGCATATCTAAAATTTAACTAAATTTTTATTTAAAACAAGCAAAGTAAATTAATACAAAGAAAAGTGAAGACCTTCAGTATAAACAAATGACAAGATTTTATATAAGAATTATGGTTATCTTAATAATAGGGCATCGACTGTCTAGGACATTTTGTACCGGCATCTATTCGTACCATGCTATTCACTATAAGACTAATTTAAAACAAATATGCAACTATTTACTCCTGTTTTTAGATTTCAGTTATTTGTCGGTTCTAATGAATGATCTTTTATTAGAATTTGATTACATAGAGGACATTGGATTTCAGAAAAAATATGTCGCCAGATTGGTAAAAAGGTCTACATCTTGCAATTATGTGCTCTGACCAGTATCAGACAGATTAATGAAAATATGCACTCTAGGCACTCACAACTTTGGCACCCAAAAAAGGGTATTAACGTACAAAAATAATTCTTCTCGGTACACAAGCCAAATTTATATTTTTTTACATACACTTAACATGGAATAAACCTCCAAATTTTGCTCGAAAAATTATAAAAACTAAAGTCATATTATGCTTATTCTGAAAGCAGAGCAAAAGACAAAAATTAATTGCGAATTAATTTATTTTAAAAACCGCGGTTTTAATTATTATTCTCTCATTTGGATGCCTGTCTTTTCAACAATCCAAGTCATAAATGGTGTAATCCTGGTGTATACTGTCGGATTACCCTTTCCACAAACACCTCTGCCATATGAAGTGGCTCCGACTAGTGTTCTTGTGCCATCCTCTTCTTCAACGGTCAATGGACCACCAGAATCTCCTTGGCATGATCCATACCCGTGAGATCCATCGATACAGACTTGGGTTTGTGGTACGAAAAAGCTATGGTATTCATAGTCACAATATTCATGAGGTAAGATCCATCGTCTCGTATACTGTAAATGTTCAGTGGAACCTTTTCCTTCTCCGATTATTCCCCAACCAGAAATCCAACCAACTTGTTTTATGAAGCTTTCAGTCAATTGGCTACGACGTGGCAAATTGACGGTTTGGATATACTCTTAAAAGGAATTTTGATATAAAAATTATCTAAAAAATAAATTTTCTTACCGCTCAATGGAACGCGTTCTGGTAGTTTGACCAAAGCAATATCGTTCCTGATATACTGTGGCATATAATCCTCGTAGACAAACAAGTTTTCCTGGGGAACACGCATTACAATACGTCCTGGCTCTTCCTTGGAAAGATCCGTTGCACCCAAAAATATTTCTGCGCCAATACCCCTGTTATATACGCAAGAGTAATGGAAAAGGGTAAAAGAAATCGGAGAATATCAAGTACTTATGCAAGCAATGGGCAGCGGTAAGCACCCATTCATCCGAAATCAAAGAACCTCCACACCATGCGCTGTACTCATAACCTTCTTGAGACAATTTGCGAGTTTGGACACCAACTTGAAATGGGAATTGACCCGGTCTGGCAGGATCTCCATTTGCAATATAATTTTCAATCCCTGTTGGTGAAGCAACTGCTGCTCCCAGAAGGGGTAAAAGTATGAACACAACCGAACTCATTTTTCCACGGATTTTGGGAAAGTGTGGGAAAGAAGAGCGATATTGTTTTTATATGAAAATGTTCAAAGTGGCTGTAGATAAGACGTCAATTAATTGCTTTTAATTACAACGATCCAATCAAGTTGATAGGAGAGTTTCTATTTAATGTATGTAAGTACATCAAAATACTTCAAAAATATTAGCGGTCTTCAAATTTTTTATAGTTTTCGTATTCCATCTCTTGGACTAAAAACACGTGCGAGTCAATTTTCAAAAGACCAAAGATCAATTGATTCAATGATTTTTAAATAAGTACGTAATAAACAACAAGCAATATATTTGGAGAAATTTTACAGAAATATTTTCAAGCGACTTTAAATTAAAACTTTCTGGGAAAAATGAAAATTATTCCTACATAACGGTGGGGCCCTAATAGTTCTGAAAAAAATTGAAACAAATTAATCTCGCAAAGTAGATTTCTTCTGAAAATAAATGTAAACAATTTTGAATGTGTGAATGTGAATATCTATTTATTTAATTTAATTTTAAATTTATTAATTCTTAGTTGGTAAAAAAATAGTCTCCATTAAGTGAGAAGAGAATTTAGTTTTTGGTATAATTTTTAAGGAAATCAGTCCCAGTTGACCTTAATTTTGAAATGTATGAGCTTTTTCTATTTTTTTATTTTTTACGTGCAGGCACAAAGTTTAATAATACATTATAGGTTTTTTGGTTTATTAATTACTTTAAACAGAAAAAACTCGCAAAGTAAGGCATTTTGCTGGAATTGCTTGGGTGACTTTTCAAAAATATTATGTCTGTTGAAAACCCCTAAAAATAAGCAAGAGTTAGCTTGCAAAACAACTAAAACAAATATCCCTGTACCTGTGGACTCAACAGGTACCTGCGTACCGATCATAAATAACTTATACCCAGGACCTGAAATATAGCAATGAATTAGTACTACTGAAACTAATTTCACCAAACAATCATAAAATACATGAATTAAGGCAAGAAAGACAAATAAAATGCAATTTTTGACAAAAAACAATCGTATGACAACTCATAACCTCACCATTTGCTTTTGTTAAATTTTCTTCAAAATATCGCACTTTCACTATGCAATTGTACATTAATCGAAAAGATTTACTCACCTGGTACACATTGCGCCACAATATTTGAGAAAAACTAGAAGAGAAGTTCAGGCTGAATAGTCTTCCATGTCGTACAAAGTCGAGGCGAATTAAGTAAAAATTAAAATTACAAGACAAAGATAAAAGGCTGGACAATTAATTAATAATAAATGCGGAGCATAGATGATGGGCAGTCATAAAATATGAAATGGAGAATTTTTCATTCATCGGGCAGATCCTCCCAAACAAGAAATGTAACCTGTCAAACAATTTGACCTGTCCACCGAGGGTTTTTAAGCACAGGCTCAAGTCCATAGAAGACACTTGCGTTTGTGAAATTTTGAGAGGTCTACGTCATTATTTTTGGCGATTTCTTTTAAACTTTTGGATTTTGGATTTTTGGACTTCGGCTTATTAACGATTGTTTTTTTTTCTTTGGATTACTCTTCGGCTTGTCTTTTATTGGATCATCATTATAACTATTTGTATCACAACCTTGAACATTCTTTGGATTACCACCTCTCTTCAAATTTCAATCTGACATTTATAAAAATTACGGTAGGGCAAGAAATTATTCAGCATAGTTATGCTCATTACTGGGCAGCATATTGAGACAATAATTTCTTATTGGTAGGTTGATATTGCGAGTCAAATATCAAATCCTCCTTCTAGATTAGATGGTTCAGGACTATCATTTTTGCCATCGTTTCTTTATTTGAACGTTTTATTTGACTTTTTATTTTTCATCATATTCCTGTATTTCATTTTTATTTGATTTATTTGATTTACATTTGATTTATACTTTTTTGATTTGAGTTTCCTTCGTATCATTTTGTATTTGAATATTTTATTTTTTTCGCATTTCCCAACAAATAAAGAATTCCCCGTTTACTTGTGTTGTTTACAATTGGGAAATAAAAGAAACGTGAAACGACAACTGCACGCATTTGCTATTTTTATACCGCTACACTGTCCCACGTTCCCAGTTCGAACAAAATTTTTTGGTCAACCCAAAAATCACAATTACTTCAAAGCAATATCATAATATTAAAAAGCGGGTAGCTCTACATTTTACTGGGTTGATTAGTCTTGTATCTAAATATGTTTAGCCAGTTTATATTTAAGCTATAACTAGAAAATTTTTACAAATTTATTATTCTTAAATTTGCTCACTAATTGAAGCTAAAATGCAACTGTCTTCAAGATCTAGCGAATTATATATAATATAAAGATACGTGTAGACATTTCAGGTCTAGAATAAGATATATTGTAAGCCTTACGTACAGTACGAGTAGATACGCAATAGTGAATTTCTATGTTAAATAATAACTCTCAAAGACATTTTATTTTTTAATGTAAAAACGGTTAAAACGCCTTCAGCATCAGAAGTGATATAAACTGAAGGTATAACGCAATTCTTTATTTAACAACATGAATTTAAAATGCTATAATAAATAAAAAAACAATAAATAACCCTAAATATTGCCAAATAATTTAACTGTCAATAATTATAACATTTGCAATATCCAAATCTCAGTTGTTAAAATAGTAAGAAAGAAATCTGTGCCAGCAATAGGAAAATTAAGCATTTAATAAAACAATACAAATTGTTGCCTGAATTGTAGAGGGAAATGCGATATATTTAAAAACCGCGTAAAAATAAAAAAAAAATTTAGAAATATTTCTGGGGTTTTAAACATTTCTAAGAATATGGAATTATTTTTTAAAGAATACAATGTGCTACTCTTTTTTCATGGGAGGTATTCCAGGCGAGATTTGAACTGAAATAAAGAAAACCATTGGAACTATTTTTGAGAAAATTTATCTTTAAGTCATCTTTGTGTCGATTTTCACTCAAAATTAATAAAACTATCTTTCCATACCGAACTGAGTACAAATTCATGCATGAAAACGGGAGTTGAAATAAGCTTTGTTAAATTCAAGTTAACCCGATGAAATTATTCTAGGTTTTCCTAGAATCCTTTTTCCAATAACGCAACTTCAAGTTAACTTTTGCTTATGGAGACATAATTTTTACACACATCTTCCTTTACTTGGCACTGGATAATAACTTCGAATAATTTTAGCGGAAAATGAACTTTTGTGTAGTATAAGAACAAATTACGTATTAAAAGCTAATGGTTTCCAAGAAATAATAATTAATCAATTTTTTATTCCTTTATTTTTCAAAGTAACTAACAAAGGTTGCAATTAGTCTCTCATTTGAATGCCTGTCTTTTGTACAATCCAATCCATATATGGGGTGATTCTAGAGTATACAGACGGATTGCCCACTCCACAAATACCTTTTCCGTATGAAGTGAGCCCAACTTGGGTTCGTGTACCATCCTCCTCTTCAATAGTCAATGGACCGCCAGAATCTCCTCGGCATGATCCCTTATTAAACGCTCCATCAATACAAACTTGAGTCTCAGGTTGGAAGAAACCACCGAAATGATAGTCGCAATACTCGCGGGGCAAAATCCACCTTCTAGTATACTGCAATACCTGTGCGGTACCCTTTCCTTCGCCAATCAATCCCCATCCAGAAATCCAACCAATTTGTTTATGGAAAGTTTCGCCTAATTGACTCCGACGTGGTAAATTAACCGTTTGGATGTATCCTGAAATGGATCCTTTGAAATAATCTGTGGTTTAGATTGATCAATCATCTAACGGTTTAACCTAACGCGTTCTGGCAGCTTAACAAGAGCGACATCATTCCTGATATATTGTGGAATATAGTTTTCATAGACAAACAGGTTTTCTTTCTGGGCAGTGAGTACAATGCGTTCTGGTTCATCCTTGGACAGATCATTTGCGCCCAAATAAATATCCGCCTGAATGCCACTGGGAAAAAAACGCGTCGTTAAGAACCTAAAGAAGATTTCAAATTTCCAAAACATACTTTTGCAAGCAATGAGCAGCCGTAAGCACCCATTCGTCAGAAATCAAGGAACCTCCACACCAGGAGCTATATACCCCACCGTCGCTCGTCTGCTTTCGTGTTGAAATTCCGACTTGGAATGGGAACTGGCCAGGTGCGGCATTGTCTCCGCCGGCGATTCGCTTCTGGATTCCGTACTCCCCTGTTGGTGAAGCAAGAACTGCTGCCAGAAGCGCAGAAAAGACGATCAGAACCGAAGTCATCTTTCCACGGATTTCTTGTAATTGTTCAAAAAGAGAATGGTATCGTTTTTATATGCAAGTACTTGCTGATAGTGCATCGTTAAATTAATTGCAATTGCTTTAGCAAGATAAGATCAAACAATAATAAAGATACTTCGAAAACATTACGAAATCGTTATAATTTTACTACTCCACCTGCATTAAAACCCATTGTTAACTCATGTAATTTAAGTGACATGGGCATTAGTTTTTGCATTCCAATTCAATTAGAAGATCAAATCGGATCATAATAATTTATATTAGTATACTGAAGTATTTCTTCACAAACCTCAAACTATACATGTCCATGTCTTCATACGTGAACAAATTATATATGTTAATTGGACCATTCTGGGCCATCACGCGGCATGTGTGTAGAAAGAATTGATTACTTTAAACTTTGAATGCGTTTTTCTGAAAAATACTTACTTCAAAGTATCGCAATATTCAATATCTTTAAATTTGCTACGTAGGTGCCTTCAGTATGTGTTTCTTTAGGAATGTTTTTTAAATCTTTTTGTAATATTTTAAACAAAATCCTTTGGAAAAACTTTTCATTCCTTTCTGTTGGACAAAAGTTAAGGTTAAAAAGATAATAACCGTTTTGCTTATAATTTTGTTAGAAAAAAACACTTAACCCTTATAAATTTTCCTCCCAATGATTTCAATTTATTTTTTCTAATAAAATACAGAATACTCGTAAATATTTTTTTTCTGTAAATCATGTTGCTATTAACATTGCAACTTTGTAAAGAACTAATACTTGAAAAAATCAATAGCTGAGAAAAAACACATACAAAAAACTGAAGAAAATTAATTTCACTCGATCGTTTTTATATTCTTACATAGAGAAAATACTTTAAATATAAACTAATACTATATTTGAACATAGAGTCTCAAATTGTTTGTTTATTGTTATATTGTTATATATTGTTTTTACAGTATCTACCTCAAGCACTTGCTGTTGAACACAACTTAGACCATATTTTCAATTCATTGGGAAAAATATCGATATTGTTATCATCTACAAAGTTCATTACAACTAATAATTTCTGCAATTAATGTGTTATATGACGTTGTCGCAATATTTTATCATCTTAAGGAGACTTTATCAACCAATGATGCAATTAATTGCAAGGGGCCATTTCCATTTCACTATAGTGTAAGAGCTCTTGCGAAATGGAAGCGTTGCTTGTAGCTTTCCTTGCGATTTTACGATTGGGAAATGGATTCCCGGAACAGTTCCCAATTCAAAAATTAATTGTTGGTGGTGAAAGTGCCGAGCCCGGGGATTTTCCCTTTCAAGTTGGCATTCAAATGTTAAGATATTCTGATTTAATTGGCTATTATAATGCATGGTGTGGTGGGTCGTTGATCTCAGATCAAGTTGTTTTAACAGCCGCTCATTGTTTGGATGGGTAGGTAGTACGTTTAAATATTAAAAGCTTTCTTTCATGTTCCTTTGTAGGACATTTTCAGCAGACATATATTTAGGTACCAACGACCTGGGTAAAAAGGAAGACCAGCGCATAATTTTGAAAGTTACGAAAGAAAATTTAATTATTCACGAAAAATGGAACCCAATGAATTTTGAAAACGATATCGCTTTAGTGTTGCTTCCGCAACAGATCGCCTTTTCGGGTAAATTTGGAACTGATTCGAAGTATGATTAAAAGATACTAGTTAGTACTATTTTTAGACTACATCCAAACCGTTTCTTTGCCAAACTTTACGCAAAAGAACGAGACGTTCGAATCGGAAATTGGTTGGATTTCAGGTTGGGGTCAATTAGGTGACACCATAGGACCTCCAGAGAAGTTACAATATACTCGTCGTTGGATATTGCCAAGTGAACACTGTCAGGATTATTATAATATGTTCCGAGCAGAAACAGAAGTTTGTGTCGATGGATCCCATGCGATTTCTGCATGTAAGGGAGACTCTGGAGGACCATTGACAATAGAAGTGGGAGATTCTAGGATTTTAGTGGGTCTTACATCGTATGGGAGACCAGAAGGTTGCGAAAGAGGATTCCCAGTTGTTTATACCAGAGTTACAGCCTATTTGGATTGGATATCAGAAAATGGCAACATTGTAATCAAACCTCAAATTAAAAATTAAAAAATAATAACATTAGAAAATCGATATTGAAAACTTATTATTTCCATTTTACTAAAATACTTTATGTACATCTATCTGTATAATATGAAATTTTATTGTTGGTGGTAAAAGTGCCGAACGTTTATTTATTGTGATTTGGTTTATTATTTATCAAAAGAATTAAGAAAAATAATGCCTTTATCTAATCATATAAATAAACGTACTTTTTAAACTGAAGTAAAAGAATTAAATTTCTAATAAATATATGATTGAAATTTATTGAGACTACTTTCCACTCTTAGCATCCCCCAGTAAAACTTATATAATATTTCTTATAAAGCTTTTATGTTCTATCAAAATACCCATATACGACCTTAATAAAACCCCACAGCTTTTTCAAATTTCTGAAAATTTTCCCAAATGTGTTTACGAAATTGGCTCAATGAAAATTTTATTATTTTATTTTAAAAAAAATATCGGCGGTTAAAATATTGTCAAAAGTTTACTAAATATGCAGTAATATATAAAACGAATTTATTTAGTTTAAGAAAAAGCTGAACCAACATTTAATCATACAACTGATGAAATAACTATCTAACACGACAAATATATACATAAAGTTCAAAAGTCCGAAGTATACTTATACAAAATAAAACAGTTCAAGTAATCTTGAAAAATATGAATGAATAAACGAAAAGCTATATTTGTAAGCATTAATTTCTTTCAAAACATGGTTTTAAGTTTACAAAATTGCCGCATGCTTCACCATATTTTTAAGGCCTTAAAGTAAGACCGCCCTTTTCTGCAATCCAGTCCAAATACCTTGTGATCCTCGTATACACAGTAGGAAATCCTTTTTCGCATCCCTCATGCTTTCCGTAAGATGTTACACCCACTAGAGTTCTTGAGCCATCCTTTTCTTCTACGGTAAGAGGACCGCCTGAATCCCCTCCACAAGCTGACATACCATGAGAACCATCCACGCAAACATGCAGTTCCGGATTGTAGTACACCATATAGGCATTAAAACAGTATGTTTCGGGCAATATCCAACGCCGAGTCCATTGCAGAACCGATGTTGAAGCCTTGCTGTTATCATCAGATTTTTTGCCCCATCCAGAAATCCACCCTATCTCCATTTCGAAGGTACGATTTCTTTGACTTAGTCTAGGTAAATTAACGGGCTGTACATATTCTACAAAAATTAGGTTAACGTGTTTAGTCGAACATGTTCTTAAATAATCTATTCTTACCATTTAATTGAAGCTTGAATGGTATTTTTATCAAACCTATATCATTATCCAAATATTTATTTCGATAATTTTCATGAACAAAAATATTTTCTCCGGGAATTCTAAGTTTTAATCGTTGTGTTTCCTCCTTGAAAAAGTCCGTAGCACCGATATGGACATCAGCAGAAGTTGAACTATTAATATTGAAAATATTGTAAATGGCTTTATATACTTTACGATCAGAATCGTTCTTACTCTTCCAAGCAGTGAGCAGCAGTTACAATTACGTCATCAGAAACCAGAACACCCCCACACCAACTCATGTATACCCCAACGCCAGGGACTTCCTTGCGTCGTTGTACCCCGACTTGAAAAGGGAATTGCCCAGGCTCTGCATCACTTCCGCCAGTGATAAATGTCTCTGTAGGATATTTATCCAAATCTTCAAACCGCTCAAAGG